>PVIY010024845.1:0-37501 GCA_004026745.1 Myrmecophaga tridactyla
ATAGAAAAAAAGAATGAGGAAAATTGGACAGAGGCAACACCATCAAGCATACCAATATGTGCATTCTAGGATTCTCAAAATGAGAGAAAGAGAAACAGGCAGAAAGAATATTAAAATAAATTATGACTGAAAGCACTCCAAATATAAACGCAGAAACATACACAACCAATGAACTCCATGAACCTCAACGAACTCCAAAGAGGTTAAGCTCCTAGAGACCCAAACTGAGTCATATTATATTCAAACTGTTGAATGCCAAATGCAAACAGAGAATCCTGAAAGTTACAGGAGAAAATACCATGTCCATGAGAACCTCAATGAACCATCAGAAACCATGAGGGCAAGAAGATAGTGGTATGCTATATTTAACATGCTGAAAGGGAAAAAAATGCCAAAGAAGAATTCCATATCTGGGAAAAATGTCTTTCAAAAATGAGGGGGAAAGTAAGACGTTCCCAGATAAACAAAAGCTGAAAGAGTATGTCACCAGTAGACTGCTCTACTAGCATACAAGAAATGGTAGATGGGAATTCAGGTTGAAGGAAAAAGAGACTAGAGGGTAGATCAAAGGCACATGAAGAAATAAAGACCTCTAGTGAAGTTAACTACATGGGTAAATATAATAAAAATAATAAAAATATAACTAAAGTTGTGAGTACAATTTTATTTTTGGTTTGTGACTCTACTTTTTACTTCTTAAAGAATCTAAAATGCAAATACATAGAAAATATGATAAATCAGTGGTTTTGGAAACGCAATGTACAAAGATGCAATCTGTGACAAGAACAACATAAAGGTTAGCTGACAAAGGGGTATAAGGTCATAGTTTCTGTGTGCAGTTGAAATTAAATTGGTGTCATGTCAAATGAAATTATTATAGAATTACCATGCTAAATTTAAGCCCTATGATAATAAAAAAAAGAAAATATCTGAAAAATGAAGTTATTGAGAACTGTATTAGTTAGGGTTCTCTAGAGAAACAGAATCAACAGGGAACACTCGCAAATATAAAATTTATAAAAGTGTCTCATGTGACCGTGGGAAAGCAGAGTCCAAAATCTGCAGGGCAGGCTGTGAAGCTGACGACTCCAATGGAGGGTCTGGACGAACTCCACAGGAGATGCTCACCAGCTGAAACAGGAAGAGCCTGTCTCTTCTGAATTCTCCTTATAAGGCTTTCAATGATTAGATCAAGCATCACTCATTGCAGAAGACACTCCCCTTTAGCTGATTACAAATGGAATCAGCTGTGGATGCCACTGACATGACCATGATTTAATTCTATGACATGCCCTCATCGCAACAGACAAGTCAGCACTTGCCCAACCACCACCTGGCCAAATTGACACATGAACCTGACCATGACAAGAAGTGATTTTAAAACTTCTTAAAATCTTTTTACTACTTTTTTTTACTACAAAAGATCAACTAGATACAAAATAGGCAATAATGGAAGAATTAAGAAACAAGAAAGTTATGTCTTACAAAAAAATAACAAAATGGTAGATGTAAGTCCTGTATTCTCAGTAGTTACTTTAAATATAAATAGGTTAAATTCTCTAGTCAAAAGGCAGAAATTGACAGAATGGACAAAATATCAGGACTCAGCTATATGCTGTTTATAAGAGACTCAACTTAAATTCAAAGACACAAGTAGGTTGAAAATGAAGAATGGAAAAAAAATTTTTTCTTGAAAGTAGTAACTAAAAGAGAATATGTTTGTGAATGTGTGTGGGGGGGTGCTATGCTGATATTAGACAAAGGAAATTTTAAGTAAAAAACTTTGCAAGGTACAAGAAGGACCCTTGATTAAAGGTTTAATTTATCAAAGATATATAACCATTATATACCTATATGCTCCTAACAGTAGAGCCCTGATATATATGAAGTGAACACTGAGATTTGGAGGGAGAAATAGGTGGTTCTACACTAATATTAGCAGTCTTAAATACACCACTTTCAATAATAGATAAAACATCTAGACAGAAAAATCAATATGTAAATAGAAGCACCAAGCAACACTGTAAGCCAACTAGACCTGATATATATACACAACATAATATATATATGGAATATATAGAACACTCCATCCAGTGACAATAGAGTACAAATTATTCTCAAAAACACAGGGATCATTCTCTAAGATAGGCCACATATTAAGTCACAAACCAAGTCTCAATAAATTAAAAAACATTAAAATCATTTAATCAAAAAGATTAAAATTTAATCAGAGAATAAATTCTGATCACAGTGGAATGAAGCTAGATATCAATAGCAGGTGGATATCTTGTGTTCTGGTCTGCATGGCTGCCAAAAGCAATATAAGAGAAATGGGTTTGAATGGGGATTTATTATCTTACAAGCTTATAGTTTCAAGCTTGAGAAAAATGTCCAAATCAAGGTATCATCAGGTGATGCTCTCCCCCAAAGACTGGCTGCTGGTGATCCTGGAGTCCTCCATCACATGGCAAGGAACATGGCATTACCTGCTCATTTCTAACTTTTCTTCTGGGTTTTGCTGCTTCCAGATGGCTTCAGTAGCTTTCTCTTTAGTCTGTAGCTTTCTCTCTCAGCTTTAAATGTCCTCTCTGTCTCTCCATATTCATCCCATTTATAAAAGACTCCAGTAAGAGAATTAAAACCCATCTTGGGCATGCCTCAACTGACATAACCTAATCAAAGGATCCCACCCACAATAAGTTTGAACCCACAGGGATGGATTAGTTTTTTTTTTTTTTTTTTTTTTTTTGCATGGGCAGACACCGGCAATTGAACCCAGTTCTCCAGCATGCCATGTGAGAATTCTGCCACTGAGCTATTGTCACGCCACCCTATGAATTAGTTTTAAGAACATAATTTAATGGGGTCCATGAAGCCTCCAAATCATCACACCTTGACAATTCATAAATATGTGGAGATTAAACAATATACTCTCAACAACCAATGAGTACAAAAGAAGGGAATTTTAGGAGGAAAATTAGGAAATATCTAGAGATAATGGCAGTAAAAATACAAGAAATTAAATTATGAGACATAGCAAAGATAGTGCTGAGAAGGAAAATTATAGCTATAAATTCTTACATTAAAAAGGAAGAAAGAGTTCAAATCAACAACTTAACCTCATATCTGGAGGAACTAGGAAAAAGAAAAGTGTAAGCTAAACCCACTTTAGGTGAGTATAGGAAATCTATTCCAATAAAGATTATAATGGAAATAAATGAAATAAGGACTAGAAAAACAATAGAGAGAATCAACAAACCTGAAAGTTGTTCCTTGAAAAGATCGGTAAAATTGTCTAATCTTTAGCTGGAATGACAAAGCAAAATAGAGACAGTACAGGAATAAAAAAAATCAGAAATTAAAAGGAGGGGAATTGCTACCAAATTTACAGAGATAAATGGATTGTAAGAGGATTCTTTGAGCAGTTATATACCAACAAATTAGATAACCTAGATGAAATGCACAAATTCCTAGAAACACACAAAGTACCTGAACTGATTTAAGAAGATATAGAGGATCTAAACAAACCAGTAACTAGAGATTGAGTCAATAAGCAAAAGCCTCCCAACCGAAAAGATTCAGGAATAGATGGCTTTACTGGCTCATTTTACTAAACATTCCAAGAATAATTAACATCAATCCTTCTCAAGTTCTTCCAAAAATTATAAAGGAGAGTATATTTCCTAACTCATTCTGTGAGACCAGCATCACCCTAGTACCAAAGCCAGATAAATATAGCATGAGAAAAGAAATTTACAGACCAATATGCCTATGAATATAAACTCGAAAATCTTCAACAAAATCCAGCATGATAAAGGGTATATATGAAAATCCCACGCTAACATCATCCTTAATGGTGAAAGATGGGAAACTTTCTCCTTAAGTTAGGAACAAGAAAAAGCTGTCTGCTTTATCACTACTATTCAACATTGCGCTAGAAGTGTTACCCAGAGCAATTAGGCAATAAAAAGAAATAAAAGGCACCCAAATTTGAAAGGAAGAAGTAAAACTCTCCCTATTTTAGATGACATTATCCAATATATAGACAAGCTGAAGCATCTGTAAGAAAGCTAGAACTTAAAAATCAGTTCAGTAAAGTGGTGGAAAATGAGGTCCCCTACCTCACAGTATAAAAAATAATTAACTCAAAATGGAACAAAAGCCTAAATAATAGACCTAAAACTATGTGACTATTAGAAGAAAGAATTGGAAATACATTAGTTCTTTTTATTAAGCATTGGATTCTTAGAATTTAAACAGAAAGCATGAGCAAGACATAAAAATTAGATAAATAGGACTTCCTCAGAATTAAAGCAAAACAAAACAAAAGTTGTGTGCATAAAAGGACATTTTTCAGAAAATGGAAAAACGGCCTGTACTGTGGTAGAAAGTATTTGGAAACTATATATCTGATAAGGGTATAACATCTAAAATATCTAGAAAACTCTTACAACTCAACAAGAAAAGCCAAACAATTCAATTTTAAAATTGGGCCAAGAACTTGGATAAACATCTAAAAAGAATATATACTGAAGGTTGATAAGAACAGAAATAGATGACCAACATGATTGGTCATTAAGGAAACGCAAATAAAAGCCACAATGAGATATCTAGTAAAATGGTGGTTATTTAAAAGATAGAAAATAACAAGCTCTGGCCAAGATGTGGGAAAAAACGGGAACCTGTTTGTATACAGATATTTGTATACCAATGTTCAAGGTGGCATTATTCATAATAGTCGGGAGGTGGAAGCAATTCAAGTGTCCATCAACAGATGAATCAATAATTAAAAAGTGATTGTGTATGCAATGGAATATTATTTGTCCATGGAGGGGAATGAAGTTCTGATCTTAAAGACATCATGTTGAGTGAAATAAGAGAAACATAAAGTGAGAGATATTGTATGTTTCCACTTATAAGAAAAAACTGGAATATGCAAATTCATAGAGACAGAAATTAGAGTATAGTTTGCCCGGGGCAGGAAGGAGAGGAAATGGCGAGTAAAAGCACAATGGGTGCAGGGTTTCTGCTTGTAATGATGAAAAAGTGTTCATAATATATGGTAGTGATGATAGCACAGCATTGTGGGTGTGATTAATGCCACCTAATTGTGTGCTTTGGGGTGAAGGAAATGAGAAATTTTAGGTTGTATATGTTAACAGAAACAGACTAAAGAAATAATGGAAATGAAAAGTAATACGTGGTCCTGGCCTGAATCTAATAATAGAAGCGAAAATTCCCCAGAAAGACATTATTGGGACAGTTTTAAAAATTGGAATATAGGTGACATGTTTTATATTAACGTATAATTTATTGAACTTAATAATTGTATTTACAATGGTTTCATTAGTGAATATTCTTGTTCTTAGGAAATATACATGTAAGTATTTTGTTAAAGTTGAATGATGTAAGCAATCTACTCTCAAATATTTAGAAAGTGGGCAAATGAGTGAGAAACAGAGATTGAGAGAAAGAGGGAGGGAGGGAGAGAGAGAGAGCCATAGCAAATGTGGCAAAATGTTAAAAGTTGGTCAATCTGAAACCTGGATATCTGGCTAAAGAGTGTATTGGAGTTCTCTGTATTATTTTGGTATTGCTTTTGCAACTTTTCTGTAAGTTTGAAATTATTTCAAAGTAAAATGCTTTATAAATTCAGGTATCAGTTAAAATAACTCTTGAAGATAGCCAATTGAACTCATAGATTTGAAAAAACCCTCAAGAAATCACAGATATGTTAAGGCATAACACAAAATTCATATAAATTTTTATAGATAAAACAAGGAACCTCAGTAAAGATCTAGCATCAGCAGAAATCTCTTGTCTACACAATCAAACAGGTATACTTATTTATTTTCCTTAATTATTATGGGCATGTGGAGGATAACATTTCTGCTCTGCCCAGATCCTCTCAGATTATTTTTGTATTTCACCTCCCTGTACCCTTTCGATGTGATTTCCATGGCCAGTACCTGCACCATTGGCAGAGAACCACCCTGGGGCTGGTGGGGACAGCTTTGCGCTCCTGGGGATTACAGCCCATTAACTAATGAATGATTATATCTTGTCAGGAACAGAACAACTCAAGCAATTTATACTCCAGAGTTCCACCATCAGATCAGACTTAAACCTACACTCTATGGAACTTTTGCCTGATATCACAAACTTCCTTGGCTTCTTCCACTTGCCTGACTTACTTCCCCCACTTACATACCATTGCACAGGAATCCTTCTCTCGTGGTCTGATTCTGGGGAATTGGACCTAAGTCCAGTGGAAAGTTTGAGATGCATTCTAGGGGAAACACTTGTTTGTGGAAAATAAAGACATTCCTAATAGAACTCTGCAGATGCAAATGGTAGGATGAGTGAGGCAAGAGCAATAAGTAGTTTTTTAAACAATAACCCAGGGAATTTTGGGGTATTGGTGAGCCAGTTACATCTTCATCTGACTCTCAGTTGCCTCATTTGTAATGTGAGGGTCTCAAATTAGGTGATCTCTAGTGTTCTTTCCAGATCTAAAAATCTGTGTTCTACTTCACAGTTTGGCGAACTATGAAACACTGGTCAAATCCCACCCAGCTGCCTGTTTAATAAATAAAATTTTATTGGAACATAGCCATGTCCACTTGTTTAGGTATTGTTTATTCTAGCCTTTGTGCTATAACTATAGAGTTGAGTAGTCCATAAAGCCTAAAATATTTACTATCAGGAAAAGTTTGCTGATCCCCGATTTAAAAGATATGGAAACCATACCATAGCTGCTAGTATTACGAAGTATGTACTATTATTATCCTCAACTTTTTTTTTTTAACAAAGAAGAAAGTTGAAGCAAAGTAAGATTAAATGCTGCTAAAGGTCACAAGGTGAGTAAAAGCGGCACTGAGCATCCCATTGCAGCAATTCTGCCTCTAGAGTCTGCACAATGAACCACAGTGCTAAACTGCTCCTCGTGTGTGGAGGCCACACTGAGGTTAGATATAAAAACTTTTGACTCATAGTAACTATGCTATGCTTGTTTTGTTTTTGGTACCGGGTTAGCATTAACAGGGACATATGTGGAAGAAGGAATGGAGGTGGGGGAGGGGAGATCTGTAGGCTTAACAAAGTTGTTATAAAATCGCACCAATACTAAAATATAGCCTGCTTATTTTTCACCGTCACACGCAGCCCTGGAATGTGGTTTCATGTGATCTTAGGTGTGCCTCGTGGTGCAAGTCACAGACACATTCACAAGCAATTTCACAACAAAGACTCTTAACAGTACTCAGCACACTCAGCATCCTGCATCTGTGCAGTGGAACTCATCATGGAACGTCACTTCTCACTTCTCATCCCCTTCCCACTTCCCTGCGGTTGCAATTTTGCTTAGACAATGTGATAAATGGCAATGTCAAGGTACACAGTTTTGCTGTTGACAATCTGCAGTGTTACCATTCATCATAATAGTTTAATTTGATTTTTTTTGGGGGGGGATTTAGATCCTATTGACATAACCCCCCTCAAAACGTATTTGTGTATTCTTTTGCACTGAGGTAGAGACTTAATTGGATGCAGAGGCATTTTTAAATTCATATTCTTTAAATGAATTCTTTAAAATTTACATAGGATTTAGATTATGGAGGAGTAGGGTAGCTGATATAAATTACTGTTTCTTTCTTCTGCTTCTTTGTACATGTTTTGTTACAGTATTTTTGCAGTCACACCATGTGAATTTAAATAAGCTATGTGCCCATTGTAACTGGAATTTAATTCCTTTCCTAACGCAGGTAAAATGGATAATAAATTCCTTATCGTGCTCAGGTCAGAACTTCCTAGCATTACCACTCATAGCAGTATTTGGTTCTTAATGAGATTAAATCAGTCTGCTTCTGTCTCCTTCTCTCTCTCAGCTAGGGAAGGCAAATCGACACCTACTGCATTCCCACTCTGTGTTGGGCACTGGGAATAGCATAACATATGTTAGCTGATTTAGTACTCTTTGCAAACATACAGGAAACTGAGCCCAGAAAGGTCAATTACCTTGTGAACGACTCCACAGATAGCAAGGCAAAATATGGATAGGGGTAGCATTAGGAGCCGTGTTGGTATTTGACTATGGACAAAAAAAAAAAAGAGGAGTGTTTTGGTTGGTACTACCATAAACTTCTAAAATAAAAGAATTCTTTTAAAATAGGAAAGTTTGAAGGGTTGTTTTTCCTTGTAAAGTGAGTTAAAGAAAGCAGAGGGAAGGGAAGTGGAAACATGATTATGAAAAATGTCTTCCATTTATGAGTTAAATAAACAGCTATTTGCTTTGAAGAAGTGCATCATTCTTCATTTGCATTTTAATTCTATGCATGTTGAATCTATCTACCTATCTATCTATCTATTATCTGTCTTTTTATCATCTATCTGTCTACCTGCCACTTTATCTGCCTCTTAATACTGGAAAATATAGATAAAATCAGTAAGAGAAAAAAAATCTTTAAGATCCCTTAAAGAGTAATGTAAAAAAATTCAAAACGACAGGCTGTTTAAAAATATAAATTGTACCTCCTTATTACTCTATTTCTGGGAAAGTCCTTCATGAAGAATATAACACATTTAGAATATTAGAGCTTGATCTGTCAAAAGTTTCTCACTGAGTTTGACCAATGAGAAAATAGAATCCAACACGAAAAAACAAGTTCAGGAAGGTATTAGAATTAGTGATGAAATTCTGCTAACAGTCAGTCCATAGGTATCTTTAGAGAAAAACTAGTGACTATAGCATCTTATTCCCTTTACCTAAATTTAGGACATTATTCTGAGAATGTGTACCAATGGTGACTTTATCTTTCAGCCAGACTGTTTTTATCTTGTCTCACTCATAAGGCTCAGTCTCCTTTCTTGTATGGTGGCACTACTTGTGCTATTTTCCTGCACAGCCTCAGGGGGCACAGCATGTCCATCTAATCATATCTCCTTGCTCCCTGGTCTCCCAGGCACTCTATGGTAGGACCCCTTGTTCATCCCGTCCCTCCTTCCCTACACTGCATTTACATCCATAGTAAGCAGTCCCCTGCCTCTGAGCTTTGGCCATACTGTCCCCCAGATATTACAGTGGCTTCCTTCATATCATCTCACATATCATCTCTTCAGGGTGGTCCTCCCTGTGCCTGCTCAACTCCCGCCAGCCTTTCTCTATCATATAAAACTTTTCACTGTTCTCATCTGAAGTGTATTTTTAAGCTTGTTTATTGTCTGTCTCTTCCCACTAAAATGCAGATTCCGTGTCTATCTCCTGCAACACAGATCGGACACTTAGTAAGTCTTAATATATGTTGAATAAGGGTCTAAATTTTAAAAATCTCCCTCTCCATGAATCCTTCTCCCCTGGGTCAATACTGCTATTTTCTGTCTCTGAACAGCTGTATCAGTGTTGCACAATTTTGAGAATTATTAGCTCAGACACTTTACATGTGTTATGTATTTTAATCCTCATGACCGTAAGGTAACTGCTACTGTGCCCATGGAAAATGACAAAGCTGGTAAATATCAGAAACAAAATTCAAAGAACTGATTCCAAAGCTGTTAAACTTTTCATTAGGCCACATATGGACTTGCTGGGTGAATATTAGAGTGAGGTTCTTGATTGTGCTTAGTGTCTTACCTTATGGCATTGTATGTTGTGTGCTTTTCCAACCCAGCATCTCCCCCACTCCACATCGCAGGCTTAATTCTTGTAGCCTTGTTATTGTTGGCAGTTCTTTGAATGACTTGCTATGGGTATCTTTTGCATTTCAGCAGCAAGGATCATCTGTAGCGCACATTGTAGACATGATAATGCTTGTTGAGGTAGATTGATTAAATGGATATACATTAGGCTGATGATAAAAATAAGGAAAATCTAGAAAATCCTCAAGAATAAACCCTGGTACTGCCCTGAATGGATTCTGCTTCCCCCCAAAATATGAAGGCTCTCATTACTATATATCCCTTAACCTTAAAAATTAGAAGAGAAAAGTACAGGTATATGTAAGAATTAACCAGTCCATCCAAGATTTACTCAGAAAAATGCCAGGAAATTCACCTGACGTAAAATAAATATATTTGTCCCCTAGGTTAACAGGTCAGATCATAAGACTCCTGTGCCAAAATGGACTGTTATTCTCAAGTTACTTTCTGCTTCTGGGAAATTTTCATGAATTTATATTGATTCTCAGGGACTACCTGCAAGTAAATAGTTTCACTCCTCCGTCCAAACCTGTAGGCTGATGAACGGGAGTGCCACATGTTGAGTTGGTTATTTTTAAATATCACATGAGAACAGTGAAGCAAGGAGAAGCAACGGTTGTGTATAACCTAGATCGATTGGTAAGACCAGAAATCAATGAAAGCCAGTGTTACCTGCTTCCGTTTAGAAACATTTAACATTCAACATTTTTACCGAGCTCCTACTGTGAGCCAGGTAGTTTCCTAGGCAGTTGAAAAACAGTGATAAACAAAGCATAATTCCTTCCCCACATTTTAATGTAAGAATTAGTTAGTAAATAAATAAATCTTCCAGTGAATAAATAATAACCACTTGTGATCAAATGCTTTGACAAAAGAAGGAAGGATTGTGAGGAAGAATTACTGATATCTTTGAGAGGTCCAGATAGCTTATGTCAGGAAGTCATATTTAAATTGAAATCTGAAGGTGTTATCCAGGCCTAGAGCAGTTGTGATGCTGTTGGGGACGAGGGAAAGGAGGAGAGGTGAGGGAAGATGTGTCAAGCTCAGGTAAGCCTTCCCCGACTTTCCCCACCAACCCCACTTCCAAGTAAGAGAGAGACTGACTGGTCTGAGGATCTCTACTGTGGCTGAAATGAAAAGAGTCACCCCAAATAAAAAGGACAGTCATGGCCAGAAAATTCCTATATGCTAGGCAAAACCAAATAAGGGAAAGCTACTGACAGTGGTATGTTCTGGTGTGTGTTTTCCAGTGATGAAATGGATTTAATCAAATACCTCTGTGTTCTTCCACGAAGTCCTCATGAATTCACTTATTTTATCACCTGGCAAGCAGCAATTGAATATCTGCTTTACTCAAGGCTTCACACTATGGACTGGAGGCATTTAGAGATGACCAATCATGCTAAAATTGTGTGTGCATTTGCAGACTGAATCATGAAATACATTATTTTCGTACTAAAAATGTACTTTGCATTTAAAAGCCTTGGATCAGGGCAGGAAGGATGAATGGATCCACAAGAAGTCTCAGAAATTTTTATTTGGAGCAAGGTCAGGTTCTAAGATTCACTATATTCAGTTGAATCCTGATTACATCTTAATTTTGAGTGTTTGACTACCTAATTTTGAGTGTGGGCAAGTATATTCCTTTCTTTGAGCCCATTTACTGTTTTGTTACTGGGGTATAGGATACTAGTATAACTGTACCTTACAAGAAGTTTATCTGGAAGGCTTAAACAGATAATGGATGTAAAACATGGATTCTGTGTTTGGCAAATGTTGAGGAATTAATAAATGTTAACTATTATATTTTACTCCATACACTGAGCCTGAAAAATGTAATTTTCCTTTTATTGTAATTTTCATTTTGGAAGGCATTTACTTGACTCTTGCTGTACCTGACTGATCATTAGAACAACAGAAGTAATCATTTGACTGATATGTGGATTTGACTGGGCAGCTGTAATTTTTAAAGCTCCTCAGATAATTCTAATGTGCAATGATGTTTGTGAACCACTTACTTAGAGGCTGTTTGAGGATGATGGCAGCATCTGGTTCCATTCTGCATCTGATCTACCTCAGGTAAGAATTCAGATCAGTGGTGAAATTGTCAAAGGGCAGGCAAAATAAAGCACATACTGAAGAATTAAGGAATCTGAAAGGTGCATATAATGTGTTTCCAAGGTCTCATTTGCTCTGCATCTTGTCTTTTGATGTGAGTTTCTAACTGGATCTGAACTTTAAACCTCCTGCATCCCTGGGATCACAGCTCCTTTTGCATTTTTGCAGAATCCGGTGACAATAAGAGCTAAAATTACTCTCAGAAGTCATTAATAGGAATATCACTGCATCATAAAATGTTTTGAATAGCCTTCCAGTAGCCTGAAAAAGTCTATGTTATTTCTGAAAGTGCCTGATGGATTGGGAGGAGTATTTTATGCAATAGTTTTGGGACTACAAATCACTGTGGTCTTTCACAAAGGATCCCCACTACCTCCAATGTTGGATAAATCTTAAATCATCACATTGATCACGTCATTCCTCTAGTACAAAAACTTCCAGTAGTTCTCCATGACTACAGGAAAGCTTCTAATGCCTTGTATATGTTTTTCAAGCCTCGTGACTCTCTGTTCTCTTCTAGACGTGCCAGACTTTTCCTCTTGCACAAACTCTGGCCTGTAACCAAAATGAGCTATTTAGTGTACCTTAAAAACCCTCTATATCAGTGATTCCCAAAATTTAATATTCAATGCAAACAAATCATCTGGAGATCTGGTAAAAACATAGATTTGGGTTCATTAGTTGGAGATGGGATCACACCGAGGTTTTATAATTTTAGTAAACTCCCAGGTGATGCAGCTGATTTTGGTGTTAGAACCATCCTTGGTTAGTGAGACTATGTAGAGGCTAATACAAGACTAGAATATCCTATCTGCTCCTCTTTGCCCATATCATCGTTACCTATCTTCAATGTTTATGTTTTTATGACAAGGAGAGTCACGTATTTTTTTATGTGAATGTGAAAAAAAATAATTTTTTTTCTTGTGGTGTTTGCTCTTTCCCCCACCCATTTCATAATGTGTCTTTATGTTCCCCCTTATCTCAGGAGACATTTATGTTTCTGAACCAAAAGAAGGGTGATATGGAAGGCATGTCCTGGTTTTTTATTTTCCTGAAGTCTAAGACATTGAGAAAAATTGTGCTGAGTTTTCTGGGAAGGAAGAGAGGGTCTGGTTCATTGAGAAGCAGCCAGCAGTGAGGAGAGCCCTCTGCCTGGGGAAAGGATAGAGATCTGGGAAGGGGATGGAAAGCCCCAAGCTTGACATGCAAGTTGCAGAATTTGGAGAACTGAAGGAGAAAAGCTGCTTCCTCCTTATTTTTAATTAATTTGAAACCTCTATAGAAGTGGTGGAAGGTAGAAATGAAAAGAACTAAGAACTAATACTTAACGTTTCACAGGCTAGGAACCTGAAATTGGTTTAAGTTGATTTATAGAAAGTAAATTGATGTTCCTTTTAGGGCTGAATGTTTGAAC
This sequence comes from Myrmecophaga tridactyla, assembly GCA_004026745.1. Taxonomy (NCBI): domain Eukaryota; kingdom Metazoa; phylum Chordata; class Mammalia; order Pilosa; family Myrmecophagidae; genus Myrmecophaga; species Myrmecophaga tridactyla. The sequence goes on from PVIY010024845.1 coordinate 13,226, forward strand.
CCAGTTTCAATATCTAACTTGGTTCATATGTGCTAAACTTATTTAAGGCCTAGTCTCCTCTGGGAAGCCTGCTTTGATGTGTTTCAGAGTATCATGGCTGAGAGAGAAGCCCTAACTTTGAAATCAAAGGGCTCCTGGTTGAATTCCTGCTTTGAGGGTGTATGTGAGCCACATTTTCAAAATTGTGGCTAACAGCACTTATTTCACAGATTGTTGAGAGGGCTAGAAATAATAGATGGAAAGCACATGGCATATACCAATGACTAGTAAATGTTTGCTATCCTTATACCTACTATTGTTATTAGCACTTCTAGTATAATTAAAGTAACATTTTATTTTCACATTCGATATCCTCAAAACTCCTAAAACAATGTTGTGCACACGATAACCTGAATGTTATTCAGAATCCTGTACAGCAACCATGCACTAAAAAAAAAAAAAAAAATCTTTGATCACCGTGATGCCTGTCAATTTACTGCTAACTTTTGGTCATTATTTCTCCACATGTCTCAGTACCATATTTATAACTTAAATGCTGAAGGAATAAACTATATTGAATACTTCTATGTAACCCATTAGTATTTAGTCTAGTGCCTAGTAAATAAAATATTTAGCCACTGGTTGTTGAAAAACAATGACTTCTGACAATTTAGGAGAAGAGTAGGAGAAAGGATATTTTAGATATAATTTTGGCAAGTCAGAATTAGAGACGTAGATCATTTTCCTCTGCATTACCTCCGCATCTTTCAAAGAACTGCAATATTCTAAGCATGGTTGAAGCAATTTTTCTTTAAGATTGATCTTATTCAAAGGTAGCTTTTTTTTAATTGGAATCTTAGCTATGTTTTTATGCAATTTTATTGAGATATATTCACATACCATATATTCATCCAAAGTATTCAATCAGTGATTCACAGTATCATTATATAGCTGTGCATTCATCACCACAATCAATTGTAGAATAGTTTCACTACTCCAAAAATAAAAAATAAAAAGATCACCCAAAATATCCTATACCCCTTATCCCCCCTACTATTTATTTATTTATTTGTCTTTATTTTCTTACTCATCCACCCATACACTGGATAAAGGGAGTGTCAATCACAAGGTTTTCACAATCACAGTCACACTGTAAAAGTTATGTAATTACACAATTATCTTCAAGAATCAAGGTTACTGGATTACAGTTCAACAGTTTCAGGTTTTTCCTTCAAGCTATTCTAATACACTAGAAACTAAAAAAGAATATTTATATAATGCATAAGAATAACCCCCAGAATAATCTCTCAACTCTAATTGAAATCTTTTAGCCACTGAAACTTTATTTTGTTTCGTTTCTTCCCCCCTTTAGGTCAAGAGACTTTCTCTAGCCCATGATGCCAGGGCCAGCTCATACCTGGGAGTAATATTTCATTTTGTCAGGGGGATTTGCACATCGGGGTCACGTCCCATGTAAGGGGGAGAGCATTGAGTTTATTTGCAGAGTTGGCTTAGAGATATTGAGGCCACATCAACAAAAGAGAGGGTGACTCTTAGACATAATTCTAAGAGGCATAAGTCCTCCTTTGCAGAAATAAGTTTTATAAGGGCAAGCCCCAAGGTTTTTGAGGGCCTGGCTTATTAAATTGGTAGTCCCTAATGCGTGTGAGAATATCAGGAATTCCCCAGATGGGAAAGTTTAATATTTCCACATTTTTCCTCAGTCCCTCAACGAAACTTTGCAAATACTTTTATATTTTCTGCCCAATTTAATCTGGGACGTACCAAGATAATACATTCACCTGTAGAACATAACAAGATCTGATTCTTATCCAAGGTTCCTTGTAATTGTATTTGAATAAACTGATCATACAGGTTAAATTAGATACTCTACTACAGAAAATATAAACTTTGTACCAAATAATATCCCTTCCAACCAAAGATAGCTTATGTTCTTTTGTTTACTGTCTTAGTTGAATGGCATAACAAATACTACTTAATGGGTTGGCTTAAACAATGGAAATTTATGGTTTCACATTTTGAGGTTAGGAGAAGCCCAAAATTGAGAGTGAGGATTAAAATTATGAGCATATCTAAATTGGGGTGCATAACTCAGTGTACCATACTTATGAAATAGGCTAACTGTTAGGGTACATGGAACTATGGTAACGAGAGAGGAGACAAGAAGACCAGTAAGGAGAATTTTTTTTTTTTCATCTGTTACATAAACATTTTTTGCAAAGCTTTTGAATTTGGGTATCAAAGCAGAAATAATTATGCTGGTAATCCAATTAAATATCTCATATTTTCTTAACTAAAATCTGGTGGCATGTGTCAGCAAAATGGAACAAAGAATACAGTTTCTGGAGTGAAGTGAGCTAGGGGTTAAATTTTACCCTAGCAACAGAAACTTTACAGCTGCTGTCAGAAACACAGTAATTACTCTGGTCAACATTCTCCATGAGACTCCAGCTGTCTTATCAAGCTAGCTTTGTCAGAAAGGCTCCTTTCCTGTTAGGGGGCAAGAGTTGTAGAATAACCATGATGGTGCCAGTAAAAGAGCTGAAAAAACTGTTTCAGAAGCCATATTGTGTTTTTTTTGTTTTTTTGCTTGAATTTCAGATTCTGATAATATCTGCTGGGCTTTTACACAGCCTTCCACTGAATTTTAAAGAGGCTGCGGAAAATGGGAATTTTTAGCTTTTTCTTTGAAATGAAATTCATAAGAAATCAATACTGACAATGACCACCAATGCAAATCTCAACTCACAACAGAAACAAAAGGAATGACAGTAGCAGCAACATATTTCCCACATGCTCCAGGACTTTATCCCCCAAGGTGACAATTGTGAATAGGTTCATGTCTAAATCAGAGGGCAAGGCTGGCTTATTTTACCAGTGTGAGTATTCATACAAATTCTCATCATTTGGGGAATCAGGGTCATTTAGAGATAACTTTCAGCTCATACAATTACTAATTATATCATTTCCCCTTTTCTAATGTGAGAGAAAATCTAGGGAAGAGGAACAAGGAATGAGGAAACTTATAGTCAGGTGACAAGGGAGGAATATGTAACGAAATGAGGCTGAGGAACGTGTGTTAATGGAAGTAATTAAAATAAAATTAAAATCCAAACCCACAATATAGAACTTAGCAGTGGAAAATTCCAGTATAAGACTATCATTGATCATTATTATTCTCATCTTAGCAAGCGTGCTGGTTTGAAGCTGTTATGTACCCCAGAAAAGGCCATGTTATTTTAATCCATTCTTGTGGGAGCAGATCTATTGTGGGTGGGACCTTTTGGTTAGGTTGTGTTTATGAAGATGTGACCCAATTCAGGTGGGTCTTAATCCTTTACTGGAGTCCTTTATGAGGATAAAAGAGAGTTTAAAAAGAGAAATACCCAGAGAAGCTTGGAAAAAAAGCTGAGAGAACCAGTGAAGGTTGGAACTGAAAGAAACAAAATCCAGGCGAGAAGACCAACAGATGCTGCCCATGTGCCTTGCTATCTGACAGAAGAACCCCAGATGCCAGCAACCTTTCTTCAGAGGTGGTGTCATTCTGTTGATGCCTTAACTGGGACATTCTTATAACCACAGCACTGTAATATATAAACTAATAAATCCCAATTCATTTCTGATATATTGCATTCCAACAGCTTAAGCAAACTGAAACACCAAGAATAAAGCTCAAAACACCTTACCCTGACTTATTCTCTGTGAGCAGGTGCCCAGACACTTCTTCAACTTCATTTCATACCATTTTCTCCTTCACACATTATGCTTCAGATAATTGGACCTTTTTTGGGGAGGAGAGATGGTTATTTTTTTTAATTATAGAGCATTTGTAGGTTAACAGAAAAGTCTTGCAGAAAGTATAGAGTTCCCATAGTTTTCTGTTTCTCATTTTTACAAAACTTCTTTCTAACTGAGGGTCTTCACACTGTCTAACCTTTCTGCTTATGTTGCCATCATCTTTGCCCACATTTCCATCCTCTGATCTTTGTATGGCTGGCTCCTGCTTGTCATCGAGATTACATAAGTGTCTACTGCATTCAAAGCAATTTAATAAACCCTTGGAATATGGCAGTGAATGAGTGAAACAAAGTCACTACTTTCACTTAGTTCATATTCTGTGTTAGAAAGATGGAAAAAAATCTAGGAAGAATAACAAATAAACAAAATAATGTCAAGTGGTGATAAGTGCTGTAAAGACTAGAAGCAAGGAAATATGAAGAGAAGTGAAAGAAGAGATCTGAGACCAATGCACATGGGGTGGCTAATGAAGGCTCCTCTAATATTTGAAATTTGAATTGACACCTAAAGGATGAAAGGAGCCAGAATCAGAGGGGAAAACATTTGAGGGAAGAGAAATACAGGCAAAATGAGGGGCAAGTGAAAAGGCCTTGAGCTAGAAACAAGCTTGGAATACATCAAGAAATAGAAAGGAAAGTGAGTTTGAAACTTAGGAATCAATGAGGAAACTGGTACGAGATCAGTTTAGAGAGATTGGCAGAGCCTTGTAGACCATAGTAAGGAGTTTAAATTTTCAGTGCACAGTCAAAACATAACATTGTTTATGTTTTAAGACCTACCATGAATACCATAAATTTTTTAAAAAATGAAATTTTAAATTTAAATAACAATTCTATTTTTGTTAGCACCAAAATATGAAGTGAACAGTCAAGCATAAACCTAATAAATACATGTAGGATCTGTATTCAGAAATCTACAAAATACTGACAAAAAGAATCAGAGAAGGTCTAAACAGAGATATATTCTGTGTCCATAGATTGGAAGATCAAAGATGTTAAGATGTTAATTCTTCTCAGATTGACCTATAGATTCAGTCATATCTCAATCAAAATATTAGTGAGCTATTTTGTCGAAATCAATAAACTGATTCTAAAATTTGTATGCCAAGGCAAAGAACATAGAATAAACAACACAAAATATTGAGGAAGCAAAACAAAGTTAGTGGACACTCCTTGCCTGATATCAAGTCTTAGTATACATAAACCTACAGTAATCACAACAACTTGTTATTGGTGAAAGAATAGACACAAAAATGAGTGGAAGAGAATAGAGAGCCCAGAAATAGCACCACACAAATTTAGTCAATTTAATTTTAACAAAAACCCAAAGCAAATTCAATGGAGAAAGCATAGTCTTTTAAACAAATAGACCATTTGCTGGAATAATTGGAATACATATATAAAATATTAACCTATTTACTCACACTGCACCTTATATAAAAATTAATTCAAAATAGATAATGGATCAAAATGTAAAATGAAGAAACATAAAACTTCTAGAAGAAAATAAAAGAAAATCTTTATGGCTTTGGGTTTGGTGATGACCTTTCAGATACAAAATCAAAACCACAATCCATGAAAGAAAAAATTAGATAAATTGGGCTTTATTTAAATTAAAAATAACACTCTGGAAAAGACAGTGTATGAAAAGAAAAGACAAGTCATAGACTGGGAAGAATGTTTGCAATTAACTTATCTAATAAAGGATATGCATCCAAAATATACAAACATGATTCATCAATAAGAAATCAAGCAACCCAATTAAAAATGGGCAATGATATGAACAGATATCTCACCAAAGAAGGCATAGAGATGGCAAAGAAGCGTAAGAAAAGCTGTTCAACATCATTTTTCATTAGGGAAATGGAAATTAAAACAACCATGAGATACCACAGCACATCTATTAGAACAGCTAAAATAATAATGATAATAATAAAATTGACCACATTTACAAAGGAAGATGTGGACTATAAGGAACTCTCACTCATTGCTTATGCAAATGCAAAATGATACAACCAGAATGAAAGATAGTTTGGCTGTTTCTTAAAATGTTAAACTTATAACTGTACAATCCAGCAATCATGCTTTTTAGTTATTTACCTAATTAATTTGAATATTTATGTCCACATAAAACTCTGCATGTGAATGTTTATAGCAGTTGTATTCATAATCACCCCAAACTGGAAGGGACTAAGATGTCTTTAAATAGGTGAAAGGATAAAGAAACCACAGTACATCCATACAAAGGAATATTATTCAGCATCAATAAAAACTATCAAGTCACAAAAAGATACAGATGAATATTAAATGCATTAATTGATAAGTGAAAGAAGTCTTGTGAAAAGGCTACCTACATTATGATTCTATTTCTATAACATTCTTCCAAAAATTAAACCAGAGAGATGGTAAACAGATCAGTGGTTGCTAGCCATTTGGGGAGGGGAGGATCAAATAGGTAAAGTACAGCGGGTTTTTTAGAGCACTGAAACTACTCTCTATGATACTGAAATGGTGGATACATGACACTATGGATTTGTCAAACTCATAGAAGTTTAGAGCAAAATTAACAGAAATTAATGACTATAAATTAATAGTCATCTAGGGAGTCAAGGGATTACAGAATGGAATGCTAGTTGTAACAAAATAATCTATATTACCAACCTGTGAAATAAATTCACTGAAGGGAGTGAGTGAAAAGGAGTTGACTTACGTAACTTTGGAAGTGACTGAAGTCAGACTAAAGCAAAACTAACTGCATGTAAATACCATATTCTAGTTGGTAAAGTTGTTTACCACGGTGTCACAAGAAAATATGGAATTGAACAATTAAGTAAATACCAAGAGTTTTCTCACTGTTGGAGTAGTAGTTTGCAGAGAATGAAGAGGGTAGGGGAAATGTGAGGCTAGAATGATCTGTAGGTACTGGATTAGGGAGAGTTGGAGATATCAGCATGAAATAATGTTTAGCTTAATATAGATGCAGAAGCATAAACACTGATATATATATATGTATATAGATATAGATATAATATGGGTTATATATACACACTGATATATATATATATTCATATACATAACATGGGTTATATATATATGCATTAGAATGCATATATATATTTTTTCTTCTGCTGTCAACTGAGGGGGCCTAAAAGCAACTACACACCAATAGCAATGAGTACACTCAGCTCCAGCTATTGGTTTCTAATATCTTTCTCAAAAAAATAAACAAAAAAACCCCAATGGGAACCATTATGTTTTGGAGAAAAGGCTGGGTGCTAGTTTGAAACTGTTATGTACCCCATAAACACCATGTTCTTTTAATCCTAATGTAGTCTTGTGGGGGCAGACCTGTTGTTTGGGTGGGACCATTTGAATAAGTCATTGCCATGGAGATGCGATTCTGCTAGTCAAGGTGGGTCTTTATTGGTTTACTGGAGTCCTTAAGGGAGCTCACAGAGAGAGAAAGGGTTCAGAGCTGACATAGACTCAGACATTTGGAGATGCAGAAAGGAAACGCCCCAGGGGAAGCTGTTTGAAGCCAGAGGCCTGGAGAGAAGGCCAACAGGCCTCGCCATGTGCCATCCCATATGACAGAGAAACCCCAAACACCATTGGCTTTTTCTTTAGAGTCAAGGTATCTTTCTCTGAATGCCTTTGTTTGGACATTTTTATGGCCTTAGAACTACATTTGTAACCTAATAAATTCCCTTGAAAAAGTCAATCAATTTCTGGTATTGATTTTCTGGCAGCTTTAGCAAACTGAAGCAGGTTGATTCCAGGGCTGAGAATGGGCACGTATGAGATGAAGCTGGAGAGTATTGTAGTGCCAGAAAGTAAGGAAGTCTCAAAAAAAAAAAAACAGAAAAAAAAACAAAACCTAAAATCTCATACACAACTATGGGAGTACAAAATGGTGCAGGAGCCAAGTGAAAGAACTCCCAATGACCAACACTGGAACAATTTTTTGAGCAAAAAAAAAAATCAATCACAGAGTATTGGATTATATTCCAAAGTATAAAATAAATATCCATGCATTCACACTAATTCAAATAGATAATTGAAAAAATAAATAAATGAGGAAGGATAGAACAATTCCCTGTGCAGAAGAATTCCAAATAATTTATTTAGGCATTTGCCCTTCAAGGCAGATGGACATAACTCCACTCTCCTTAAGTGTGAGCTGCGCATAGCAACTGCCTTCCAAAGAGTATCTTATGGAAATAGGGTAAACAGAAAAAGAAAAAAGAGAATGCAGACAAACCCTCCCTCAGCCAGGTGCTGACGGCCAACATCAGCAGTGATACTATATGTTGATAGCTTGAACCCTTGATATGAAGTGATGGGAATAGCACTTTACCCAGGTGGCCTTCCTCCCAAAATCTAATTTTAAGAAAACCCAGTCTAATCGCAAGAAAAGCATTAGATGAACCCCATGCCATCAGGAATATTGGTAGAGAATGTCTGCCAGGCACTCCCCAGAACTCTCAAGTTCACCAAGAACAAGGAAAATTTGAGAAACTGTCACAGAGTAGAGGAGCCTAAGGTGGTCTGTCACATGGGAAGGCACATGGCGAGGACTGTTGGCTTCTCTCCAGAACTAAATGAAATGTGGTACCTGGTTGGGATCCTTGAACAGAAGAAGGATATTGTTGTTAATAAAACTAAGGAAATTTGAATAGTGCAGATTGCATGTAATAATACTGTGCCAACATTGTTTTTTTTTAGCTATGACAGATATATAAGATGTTAATAATAGGGAAAACTGGGTAATAGGGTTTATGAGAACTCTTTGTACTACCTTCACAACTTTTTTACATCTAAAACACTTTTAAAATAAAAAGTTTACTAAAAATTAGTTTGGTATAATAATAAAAAACATTGAAACACCTCAAAAGTCCATCAACAGGCAAATGGATAAACAAATATCCTTACAATGCTTATGTAAGATGTTTACAATGGAGTACTGAACTGCACTAAAAAGAACAAACTCGTGATACGTGTAACAACATGGGTAGCTTTCAAAAACATTTTTTGAGCAAAGAACCCATATTGCATAATCCCCTGTGTATGAAATTCAAGAATAAACAAAGCTAATCCATGTAAAAGAAATCAAAACATTAGTTGTATATAGAGAGAGGGGATCAGAATGGCCACGAGGGAACTTTCTGAGGTGATGGAAATGTTTTGTATCTGAATTGTAGTAGAGGTTGTATAGAGTATATACTTACCAAAACTTGTTGGATTATGTTTTTGCAATCTGTGCCTTTCCCTGAATGCGCGGTTTACAAATACAAAACAAAACAAACAAACAAAACAACAAAAACCCACGTACATTAAAATGAAAAAATAAAGCTGACTACTGTGGGGAAAATGAATTTTAGGGAACCAAAGTAGAGTAGTATCAGGAGACGATTTAGGAGGCTACTGCAGAGGTCTAGAAGAGAAAATTATGGTGGCTTAAAATAAGTGATAAAACAGAATGAGAGAAATGGATAATAGGGGGATATATTTTGGAGTTGAAGGCAACCAGGACATGTTTTATTGCTGTGGATAAGTACAAGTTCTTATGGCAAAAACTCTAACCTTAAACAGCAGACCTGTATTTGAGTTCCAACTGTTAATTCTGTGATCACACACAAATAGCTTATTTCATGTGGGTCTTTAGTATCTTATCTTTTAATTGAGCTAATTATACTTGCCCTACTTAGGTTTCAGAAAGGATTGAAGGAGGTAAGATAAGTGACAGTTTATAAACTGTGATGTGTTACAAATATTTAAATTATTATTAAATGCATTGTGTAAGGAATATTTCAGTCCTGTGAAAAATATCATGGATAATTTAATCAACAACAGAAATAGGCAAAAATATTCTAGCATAATAAACAGCTGCATTTCTCTGCAGGGATATCACAATTAAGAATATTAAATATGGACCTTTAGTTAAGAATCTTATATGACAGTTCAGAAAATGAATTTTGAATATCTGGTAAGAGATCAAGTTTGTAACAGGAAGAAAATAGCCTTATATAGTGTCTAGTATGAAAGTTAAAAATTCTATGCACAGATCTTACTGAAATATGAAGACACCCAAAACTCTGGATAGTTTCCATCTGCTTGCAAATAAGCACAGAGAGGCATTGTTATATCTTTGGAACAACTCATAGACTATGAGTTGACAGTCTATGCTCAGAACTCTCATGATAAGTCCAAGATGACAGCCAATCAAATGCTAGCTGAGTTAGGTTTCCTAGGCAACTGACACATAGCTAGAAAAGTGAATTGCACACAGTTGAGAAGAAAAATACTGCAGCATTTTCACCTTACTGATATTTTTCCTTCCTAAAAGGAAAAAAATAAGACATACCAACCTGTTTTGGAAAAACAGAGCACCAAAAACCAGCTTAGCAAGAGACAATGAGCCAGAACACTTTTGTTGCAATCCACGACTACTGTTTTTCTGAATACAGTTGTACCCTGTGATGATAATATTGCAAATAGTGATGTGATTAGAAAAGATCTTTAGGATAGCATCCTGGTCCTATCTTCATCATAGACTGAGGTTTGTTTGCATTATCCTGTACAAAGAACTCATTGTGTGAGGACTGAAGAACATGTATTTTGCCTCTTCATTTGTGCAATGTAGAACAGGCTCAAGTCATAGAAGGCACTCAGTAAAAACTGTGTCAATAGGGAAAGAGAAACTAAACTTTCTGATTCTAGAATGTTCCAGTTCTATCCTAAATTCAAGGCATCCTCATGATTAGTTCAGTGGGGGGTCAGCAAGCACCAACTTTCAACGAGTCTGGCTTATAAAGGCAGAGGAACACTAGGTCTTGGCCATTTTCCCTTCTGTAACTTCCCTCCATTGTCTGCATATGTAGTACACAATCAGTGAATGCTAGCCAAGGTCTAAGCAGAGAAAATGAATACCTGTCTCCCTGAATTCCAATGTGTAGATTTAGAGATTTAGTCCTTTGAGAAGAGTTGTGCTTCAATAATTCACTTAACAAACATTTTCTTAATTACTCATTATGTGCCAGATGTTAGGAATGCTGACTTTTATCCTGATTTTGAACAAACACTTAACATCCCAAAATTCATGTAAACTGGAGCTAGCCAAATAATACAGACGTTTGGAGCTGGAAAATACTATGTCAGCATGTGGCTAGATTCAGGAGCTCTAAGTCTTTGAATGCCATCTCATCAGTAACCACCACAATAGAGCCCAAACTGAGTGATGCACAGAGAAGCCAGACAAATGCATTTTCTTTATTATTAGCTCAGGTTCAACTCTAAATTCTCTTTGATCTCCTTCCTTGTTATACCACATTTGAATCTCTTTCTAAAATCAAGCTGAGTTATCTTCAACTCTACCCTAGAGAAAGGCTTACATATCTAGAATATAAAATTTCTAAGGTAGTGATCATGTCTGCTTATTTACCCTTGCGCTATCATATCTAGCACAGAAGCTGAGTTTAGTAACTTTTCGTCAGGTGAATGTGGTCTAGCTCACGCCTCTTTCCCTCAGGGCCCTGTTTTAGTAAGTCATGGGAGGGAACAGGGGTCTGAGAGGAAGCCCTGACCTTCCTGAAAGGTTTAAATGAAGCTTCTAAAGTGTAAGTCATTTCTTCTAATTCCCATATTGAAGGGTTTGCCAAAGGTCACATGTCTAGTTAATGGAAGAATTTCTAAGCTCATTCTATCTTCCTTCTGTATGCAGTGTGATCAGAGGGAATTAGGGGACTGATTGTTGGATGATGGAACTCAATGCACTTTCTTTAAAAGAGAATAAGCTTGATCCTTTGGAGAGCAGAGCTGGGCCACTAACAGTAAGCATTTTCTTACTAATAATGACAAGTGTGTAAAAAAAAAAGCAAAACAAACCATTGATTCTTAAGATTTTTAAATCATATTACATTTCTAAAAGGTCTGTGAATGCCTTTTTTGTATGTGTTCTCTATATGCTTTTGTAGAAAGGACTATCTAGAGTGATGTGCAATGAAATACCATTGATCGTTTGGTTTAAGATAAATAGATAACTATTCAAATATATACATATAATATCTGTGCTTTGTGTATAAATGTAAAACATTGCCTTGCATATAGTAGGTGTTCAGTATATTTTAGAGTGTTTAATATATGATTCTACATATAACAAACATACCTTCTGTGGGACCCCTTAGACTAATCAATACATAATTACATACTTTAGATAATTAAAAATGGATTCATTCAGATTTTATCTATATATTGAAAGCATTTATTAGAAATTTTTTCAGCCCTGATCGGGCTAGATATTTTATAGTGAAGTGGATTTTACCATCTAGGATTGATTGTGCTGCCCCCAGGGTTTTGGGTTTTATGAAAATCTCACATCTTTTAGATGCCTTCATGCATACCTTTGAGGATAACCTAACTGAATACTTTGAAAAGGAAACAAGGCTGCAATGAAAAGAAAGACAGGACTCCTCCTCTTTGGGAGATATAGCTCACCAAAGCAATGAACACTAAATATTTAGATATTTAAATGTTATAATACAAATGTAATTTTCATATAAAAGATTATGTATTTTAGCACTGTCAAATTATTTTATTCCAAATACCCTCTACTTTCTCCTTTTGTGGATAGCCAAAGGTAGAAGAAAAAAAGATAGAATTGCAGCTATTCTTAGACATTTCTCTCAGGTGGTTAATCACCAGGATTAATTAGCGAGCTGCTACTGTGATAACTTGATCTTTTTTCCTTGATTCTTAGTCTTACATCACCAGGTATTTCTAAAATCAGACTGAGCCCTTCCATACATCAAGTATTAACTTGTTCCCAAGGGAAGAATACCCACAGGTATCTATTCCAGCCTCAGGAGCTCTGCTCTGGGTGCCAAGTGAAGCAGTGACTTAACATATATTTGTTTCCACCCACACCTTCTCCCACTAACAAATGCTGCAGCTCACTGGGCCAAAATTCTATTCCAACAACAGATAGACAAACAAACAAACAAACAAAAACAGAAGAAGAAGAAAAAGAAAAGCTTGCCAATGATGAAACACCTGCGTAAAGTTGAATACCTAATTGTGCCCACATCCCCAAAATAGTACCTTCCAAAGCAACCAGAGAGTTGCTGTCTCAAAACCAGTGCACAAATCTAAACGGGTCCACAGATGAACGCATCTGGTCATGGGGCTAGGAAAGATGAAGACCTATTCTGGACCTGAATAAAACATTCAATCATTTATAACTTTAAATACAAAGCTAGTTAAGCATTCCACTTTCTTCCTGCTACCCCTGTCGGGAGCACCTAACTCAAGAAGCTTGTCTAGACTTTCAATACATAATAACCCAGTTACCTGAGTTAACTTTAAACATTATCATCCAATTTTTCAACTTTTTTGAGTGTGTGATGGAACTGTTAGGCAGTGAGAAGCACTACCAGGTAGATAGGTCCCATTTCTTCTCTCATGGACCTTATGGTTGAGCAAGTTTATTATTATTTTTAAATAATATTATTAACTTCCGTAATTATGATTTTGTACAGGATACCTGTACCTTGGACATAAAAAAAATAAAGAGCCTGGATATTCATTTTTACATGATGGGTAAAAGCCTGATTAATTTGCTTAATTTTTTGAAAAAGGAACAACTCTAGGATTAAATAAGAGGCAATATGCAGACCATATAATTAAGAAGAATTATTCAGTGGACGTGCTATGTACAAGGAGCTATGCTTGTCCTGTGAGAGTCTTCGTTTTCCCCATTGTTTCTCTGTTGGCATGTTTATCTGTAATTGTCACCTGTATTAGAAACTTGGGTAATTGGGGGATCACAGAGAGTCAACCTGAATCACAGCCTCCATGAGACAAGGGAAGAGCAGTCTTAAGGCTTCCCGGTAAAGAACAACAGTCATCAAAAAAAGAGAGATCTTTCTGAAAGTTTATTTCTTATTTGAAGCAACAGAAATGATAGCTCTGGTGTCTCTCTCAATAGCAAAGAGATTTATTATATGTCACATATATAGCTCTTGGACTCTCAACATGCTTTGTGGTATCATATAATATTTTCCCATAGCCACAATATTTGTCTTCTCAATTATTTTTTTTTCAGGGAGAAAAATGAGTATTATAGGGGAGAAGAAATTATTATCCCATGTCACAGAATAGCCTAGGCACTCAAATTTCTGTTAGTTTCTCTAGTTTCTTGCTTCCTCGGGTCGAAATATGGTAAGGGTAATTTATGAAAATGTCAAAATTATTTCTGTACTAAGACATTCATTAAATCCCTAAAAGATGTTATAATATGTGCCGGGCACTGTGGTAAGTGTTTCCTATTTTTGTAACTTTACAAATTTGCAACTGTGAGTGGGACTGTCCTTCCAATATTTCCAGTTTTCACCCCCAAGCACATGATAAGATTGCACTTTTCTGCCTCCTTGAACTTGGGTAAGGCTATATGATTTTCTTTGACCAATGACATTTAAGCATTTAGAGATAAGCCAGTGCACAAATAACTACTCTCACTTTCTCTCTGCCCTAGTGATTCACAAAAGTTAAAATGGTGAATGCTCTGTCAGTGAGATGCCTAGAGCAAACAGGAACTGGGTAGCACCCCCAGGTGACCACAAAGAACATATTTCAGGAATGAGATACTATTACACAGTGTCTCCCAGCCTATCCTAGTTGATGGGCTATGAATGAGATATCACCTGCATTTTACCAATGAGAAGTTGGAGGTTCATATTAGAAATTATCTATTATGATCAAGATCAAAGAATCAGTAAAATACATAACTGTGATTTGAGCCCAGTTCTTTCTGATTTTAGAGCCCAACTCTTCACCCTAAGCTTATTTCACTAACCGAATTTAATTAGTGCTTGCTGTAAATTGGCTTTTATGGATCTACGTTAGACTTAGTGATTCTAGAGTAGACTTGTCTGTGATGCTCTGTTTCTTTGGGATTTCCTTTTAAAAGTAAACCATGGTAGTAAAAATACCCCTCTTCTATAGCACTTTATGATTTACAAGGCACTTTCACAAATATTATCTCATTATATCCTCACAATAAACCTGTCACATAGGCAAAACAGCTATTATTATCTGGTTATTACAAGTGAAGAGTACTGAGGCTCAGGGGCGTTAATGGTTGACATACTTAAGGTTACAGGATTAGACAGTGGTAATTTCTGAGGTGAGAAGCACAGTCTCAAGAATTGTTCTCAATGACAGCTGCAAGACGGAGGTCTGCAGAAGCAGCTATTATCTGTGACATCAGAGGGAAGCCTGTTTTAAAAATTCAGCTCCACAAACAATTTGCAATTTTATTTTGCAATCAGGAACATTGATAACATTTTCAAATCACTCTTCATTGCAATCAATTCTAAAAATAGAACTGATTAATGCTGCCATAAAAATAGTAGGACAACTCAGACTTAGATTAAGATGATAGAATTAAGAAAGTAACCAGTCCAAGTCCTAAACTCAGAAGAAAATATTTAAAAATAGTTTATTTCTTATCCTTTAAGTATCACTTCAAAATTCCCAGAAGACGGAGATTATCAAGAGGAATAACTTAAAATTGTCAAGAAAATTCACTGGATCTATGATGTGTTAAAAAACAAAACAAAACATGCCAATAACATGACAGTATATAATTGCTAACATGAGAGCAAGTTTGGATTTCTTTCTACTTCGAAACAGCAACTTGCTCACCATTGTTGACTTAATTTCAAAGTTATTTCCAAGTCAGCTTTTTGATCAATTGAGAATATGCTTAATTTAAAATTTCTTTTAAAAATTTCACTGTTTTTATATTGTCAGGGTTAGTTTTCAGTTGTTAAATGAGGTATAATACTAATTCTGAAAGTGTCACACAATTATAGGTAAACTTCAGCTTGATAGTGCTTATGTTTTTGTAAAGTGCTTATATATTTACTTTTGTAAATATTTCTTGAAAAAAAAATTAGAGATTTTTTTTTTTAACTATGAACAAAGGAGTAAGGAAGTTTGCTTCTCTTGGGAAAGTTTGCACAGCCAGGACTGGAACACAGAACTCTGAAATACCAGCTCCCCACTTACTGAGTATCACTACATTCAAAGTTTCAACAATCCCTTATATTAAGATATGTTGGTTTACCAGACTATCAGGCAGATGTTAGCATTTAGTCTGACACCTCAAAGATAGAAGATCCGAATATTTTATGTGACGAATTCCTTTTGCAGCTCCAGTGGAATTGCAACTTCTTATGAAGTTGTAATCAGATTAGTTCCAGAGGTAGCAAAAGCTAAATTCTGAAGTACACACTTTGCAGTTCTCTTCAATAAGGAAGTTTGTATCCAAATTTCAAGTGTCAGACATGATTCTAATTCTGATTTTAGCACATATCTGACGGAGGAAATGTAATAATTTTGGTAAGTGCTTTGAATTAATATGTTGCATGATTTCCCTTGTCTTCTTTAGTTTTGCAAAAGTACTGTATTCAGGTTTTTTGCCTTTGTTTTTGGCCTATTTTTAAATGACACAATGAGCCTTTGTTTATATTTTTAAATGTATATATGTGTGTGTTTGTATTTATGCATACTTATATATATACATGCACACATATACATATATACTTACGTGCAGGTATAGAGAAATCATATATACATGAGAAACCCTGTAACAAGCATTTTCAATTATACAACTTCCTTTCCTCAAGGCCTACCTCAAATGCTAAATACTTCCAAATAGTTTCACCTTGAAATTGTAGTTTGCCTCACTTAAGCCTCTTACTAGCACACTCTTCTCATAGGGCTGTACTCAATCTATCCTAATATAATAATAATGAGAGTACTCAGGTGTTGATATACCAAGCACTCCCTAATTAATTCAATCCCCACCTCAAGCCTGAGAGGCAGCTACTATCTTCTTCATTTTAAGGAGGAGAAAACATAACCCAGAAGGTTGAATGACTTTCCCAAGATCAAATAATAAAAAGGTGCAGAGAAGGAATTTGAGCAAAGGTCTGTCTGACTTCAAGCCTCATCTATGGTTTAGTCTCATTTATTCATTAATTTTAGAATATTTTCTAAGCCTTGCTATGGGCTATACTATATTGCAGGCAATATAGTAGGCTGTTACTTTGGTGGTGTGTGAGACAGTCATGCAGCAGACATTCTAATCCAGAGCCCACACTAAGACATCTAGCTTCATTTGCAAGTGAGCTAAAACTCCAACAGAAGCCTGAACACTTATTGATTAAGAATTATTGTCTGAGTTAGATTTTTTTAGAAACTAAGGAGAGAAGCAGGAATTCTCAGAAAGAAAAGAGTTACAAAGGAGATTTTCCCAAATTTTCATATAAATGCCAACCAACTACCTGGCTAACTCTGAACTATGCATATGTGGGGCATATTACAAGCTGACTCTGTAAACTAAAAGAATTGAGTGGAGATGACTGAGATAAGGGAGCAGTTTTTGGAGTTTTGAGTTTAGTAAATTAACAGTCTGATGAAATGAAAAATTTCAACACTCTTGAGGGGATCAAAACAGAATCCAGAGTCTCTACATAAATCATTGGCAATATTCAGGATACAATTCAAAATACAATATATGAAGAATTGGAAAACATGCTCTATACTCAAGAGAAAAGGTAATCTATGGAGACTGACCCACAGGTGGCCCAGAATTTCGAATTTGCATTTTGTATTGGCTCTTATAACTGTGAATGTTTAAGAAAATAAACTCATAATGAATAAGGGATAGGAAAATAGCAGAAAATATGAATTTTAAAAAAGAATCAAGTGGAAATTCTAGGGCTAAAAAAATAAGTCATGTGAGTTTAAACATCTCATTGTTAGGTTTAACAGCTAAAATGAGATGATGGAAGAGTCACTGAAGATAGATCAATAGATATTATTTGAGCTGAAAAACATTGGAGTGTGGAAAAGACTAAGAGCTGTGGTGACTTGTGGAGCAATACCAAAATGTTTTATATACATATATAATTGGTGTCCAAAAAGGAGAGAAGAATCAGAAAAATATTTTAAAAATTTGATGATAGATAGAAAGTTAAATGCTTCAAGAAGCTCAGGGAACTCTGAGAAGGATAGATGCATAGAAAACTATACTTGGCACATTATGGTCAAACTACTGAAAAACAGATAAAGACAAATCCTTTAAAGCAAGCAGAGAGAAATGAAAAATTATATATAAAAGAAGAAAAATATGATTTATTACTGCAAAGTAATGAGAAAGGGAAAAATCTGTCACCCAGAATTTATATCCAACAAAATGTAATACATGAATAAAAGTGAAATAAAGACATTTCAAGTAAATGAAATTGAATTTGCTACAGCAGATCTGCATGAGAAGAAATGCTAAAGGAAGTTCTGGATGAAGGGAAATAATCCTGGATGAAACTTTGGATCTTAATGACAGGATGAAGATCACTATAAATTGTAAATATCTGACTAAATATGAAACAATATATGTTTTTTCTCCTAATTTCTTAAAATTTGTCTGACTTGAAATTGAGAGTATGACATTGCATTGTGTGGTTTACTCATATGTTGACATAATACATAGGACAACAATATCGTGTAGAACAGGCAAATGCCTTGCCAGCAAATAGTACATTTTACATGTACTAATAAAGTAGTAACTCTAGTTAGAATGTGATGAGTTAAGGATATGTATTTCAATCTCTAGAGGGAACACTGAAAATAATAATGGCAAAGGGAGTACCTAAATTGCCAGTGGAAAAATTGAGATAGAATTCCAGAAAGTATTCAAGTCAAAAGAAGGCAATATAGGAGGAAAAGTGGGAAAATAAAGATTAGAAAAGCAGAAAACAAAGAGCAAAATAGTAGGACTAATTTCAACCATGTCAATTAATTACATTAAGTATAAATGGACTAAACACTTTAATTAAATACATAGATTGTCACACTTATTAAAAGATCCTTTCTGCAAGGATCAAATATCAAATGTGAGACAAAGATCTGTTAAAGGTAAAAGAATGGGAAAAGATAGACCATGCAAACACTAATCATGAAAAAGCTAAATTGGCTATGATAATATTAATAAAGTAGTCTTCATGACAAGGTATATCATCGTACACAAACAGAGACATTTCAAAATGCTAAAGGAGTCAATTCATGGGCAAAACATAACAATACTCATGAATGCACCTCATAATAGAGCTTCAAAACACGTACAACAAAACTTGGTGGAATCAAAGAAAGAAATAGATAAATATATTTGGAGATTTAACACTTACCTTCAGTAATGGAAAAAAAAATGAGACAAAGTATCAGTAAAGACATATAAAACCTGAATAACAATATTAGGCACCTTGACCAAACCAACATGTATAGAATATTACATCGAACAACTTCAGAATATACATGCTTTTCAAGTACACATGTGCACTCATGCTCACCATCTGCAGGTCCACTAAAGCAAGTTTCAATACTTTTCAAAGCTAAAAATCTTAATGACTGTGTCATCTGACAACCATGGAATTCATTTAAAAATCAATAATACTGAGATATCTAGGAAATCCCCAAATGTTTGGAAGTTCAGCCACGCAAGATACTGTTCAAAAAATAAAATGGCAAGCCTCAGAGAAGGAGAAAATGCTTGCAAAACATGTATCTGATAAAATACTTCCATTTAGAACATAGAAAAAACTCCTAAAATTCAGTAAAAAAAAAATAAGATATGCAATCCAATTAAAAGTGGGTAACTGAGATGAATAGATGAATTGCCAATAAGCATATGAAGAAGTGTTCTGTATTAATAATTACCAGAAAAATGTAAAACTAAACCACAATGAGGTACCACTACACACCCACCATAGTGGCAAACATTATAAAATTCAAGAACTGCTAGTGTTAGTGAGAATGTGCAGCTATTAGAATTCTCATAGACTGATGTGAAAGTGAAAAGTTATAACCACTTTGGAAAAAATCTGATAATTTCATACAAAATGAAACTAATACCTATTATATGATCCATCAATACTGTTCTTAGATATTTAACCAAGAGAAATAATAATATATGCTCACAAAAAGACTTGTACAAGAATAGTCACAGTGTCTTTATTCACAACAGCCAAAAACTTAAAACAATCTAGGGGTCAGTCAACAGGAGGATAATTCCAAACAAGTTCAGCTGCAATAAAACACCTGCAATACATCCATGGAATGGGCTACCATTCTGCAATAAAAAAGAAAGAACTACTGATAGGCACACAAAAACATGAATGAATCTCAAAAGCAATTATTTTGAGTAAAAGAAGATTTTCCCAAAAGAATGCATAGTATATGTTTCCATTTATGTGAAATTCTAAATCAGACAAAATTAATCATGGTGAAAAATACTGAGAATAGTGAGTGATTGCTTCTTGGGGTAGCAGAAATGGGCTTAACTTGGAAGGAGCATGAGGAACTTTTCTGAGGTGATGAGAAAGCTCTATATTTTGTTTGGATTTGAATTATGTGGGTGCATTCATTTGCTAAAATTTATTAAATGTTACACATTTGTATACATAAATCTTACCTCAAAAGATAAGAGGATGTTGGTACTAATAGAAAGGAAAGTGCTTTCTTCACTATTGCAGGAGAAATGGAGGCAATTAGGCAGTTTTCCTTTTGTGCTTTAATGGTCAGCGATTGAGTTTCACTCATCATTGCCAGCAGAGTGTTCTCATGTATTCGCCTTGTAAGTGTTAATTAAATTGATATGTTTACATGATACTCTCTTGCTGTTTGGTTGTTGGTATACATTTTTTATAAACTACAGTAACAATGAATTTGTTGATGCCACTCTCAAATATTGTAATTGATATGTTAGTTTTTATTCTTATGATATGTGCATCGTTCATATACAAGTAAATAAATACATAGTTGAAAGGCGTGAAGTCAGTTTCTGAAATTGTGTCTACCTGCTCAAACTAGGATTGTGATCTTGAAGCACATGGTTTTAGTGTCTGAGAATTCTGTTGACATGATTTCCACCTGCTAATGGATACCATTTGAACTTGTCTTCTGCAAATCACCACTTTTAGTGGCTGTATAAATCTATGTAAGTTTGCAAAGGAATTTAAATCTGTTATTTCGTCAAGAAATTTTCTGAAAGGCGGTGAACTGGAGGTAGAAGCATCTATTAGGAATCCTAATCTTTTCAGCAGGCATGTACAAAAGGAAGGAAAAATCATTTGACCTAGGTCCTTGCTGTAAGTTCTCCTGGACTGGTGCTTTCTTCTTTGGGAGGTTGTCCAGAAAAGATGTAAGTAATTCCAGGTCTTCATGAAGGAATGTCTTTGGGTAGATAATAATTTTCCTAGCCTTAGTCAAACCCCCATTTTAAAATAGAGTGAAAAATATATTTAAAAAACAAGAAGTTTCAGACCTTCAACCAAGACACAGACTTATTTTTATATTCAGAATGACAGTGACTCTAGATGTAGGGTCTAAATTGTTGTTTCCATATGGAAACTGAAAAAATCTTCTTTCCATGTTTTTCCTCATTTGTCAAGTACAAAAGATATCTCTTTGTGTATATACTGTCTGAATGGGACATCCCCATTTTAAAAAAACATTTTTAATTGTATAACATAACATATATGCAAAGCAAAGAAAGAAAATAGCAATAATTTTAAGAGCACTCTTCAGCAAGTAGTTACAGGACAGATCCCAGAGTTTGTCATGGGCTACCATACCATCCTCTTAGATTTTTCCTTCTAGCTGCTCCAGAATATAGGAGGCTAGAAGGAATAAATATTTTTTATCATTACAATCGACTTCTTTTTTCTTTTTTGTGAAAAATAACATATTCAGCAAAACAATAAATTTCAAAGTACAGCACAATTAGCTGTAGAACAGATTTCAGAGTTTGGTATGGGTTACAATTCCACAAATTTTAGGTTTTTACTTCTAGCTCCTCTAAGATACTGGAGACTAAAAGAGATACCCATTTAATGATTCAGCAATCATATTGGTTTTCGTTTGTTAAACCCTCCCTACCTTCTCTGTATAACTCCACCAACACCTTTGATCTTTCTATCCCACTCTTCAGGGGTATTTGGGTTATGCCCATTCTAACTTTTTCACGTTGGAAAGCCTGTCAATAATATTGTGTAGGAAGATGGAACTAACTGATAATTTAGAGAGTCTGGGCCCTCTAGGTTTCAGGACTTATCTGGTCCAGGGACACATCTGGAGGTTGTGGGTTTCTGGAAAGTTAGTCTAGCACATGGAACCTTTGTATGATCTTATATATTGCCCTGGGTATTCTTTATGATTGGCTGGAATGTCTTCGGGGTTTGGCAGGTTATGATGGATAGTCTAACTGAAGCTTGCGTAAGAGTGACCTCCAGAGTAGCCTCTCAACTCTGTTTGAACTCTTTCAGCCACTGATACTTTATTAGTTACACTTCTTTTTCCCCATTTGGTTAAGATAGAATTGTTAATCCCATGGTGCCAGGGCCAGACTCATTTCTGGAAGTCATCTCCCAAGCCGCCAGGGAGACTTTCACCCCTAGACACCCCATATTTTACTCATTTAACTTCGTCTGTCTCTTCTTTTCAGCAAACATACCTAAAGGTCACTAATTTCAATTTTACTTAGAAACAGGAAAGAAGGCATTCTTCATATTTCAGACTTAGCACTTTCAAATTGCAAATTAAAATGAAATCAGGGTTAGAAAATTTCTACAGGTGAAACAAATCCAGGCAGTGTGAGCAGAGCCAGTAAATTCTAATTTTAAAGACTCTGAAACTATGTGAGTGCCTGCGTGAGTGTTTCGTTGTAATCAGGATGACTCAGCTGTAACCTTCATAATACTTCACTTGTCATTGGATCAATTTAGCTTTCTTCTTCTTTTAAAAAAATTTTGTCAAAACAAGCCACATACAAACCTACATCCCTTAAACTCATTTTAATAAATTTCTCATTCTTTTGCATTATTGAATTAAAATAATCGTCAAAAAAATCATCTGTAAATTTGTACCTTGAAGTTGAGGGCATTGCTGATGTTAGAGCAATGATATGAGGCTCAATTACAAAGTGACCAGGAAGAAGACAAAGCAAAGTTAGCCCATTAAGAGGACTGAATTCCCCTTTGTGGTGGTTTAGAGCCAAGTATCCCTGAAAAATACACTCTTAAGTGTTCTTAAATGCAATCCTTTCCATGGTTATAAACCTACTATAAGTAGGATCTTTTGATGAGGTTGAGGTATGGTCCAACTCAATCAGGATTAGTTTTAATACTAGTACTGGAGTCTTTTATAAGCAGAAAGAAATTCAGACAGACAGAGAAGAAAGAAAGACAAGGAAAGAAAGAAGCTGAAGGTCAATGGAATCCACAAGAGAAGGAAGAGGTCAGGGAAGGCCGCCATGTTCATTGCCTTGTGACAAAGGAGTCAAGGACAGGGTTCCAAGGCAGCCAGCCCCAGAACATCACAGGCTTCAGGGAGAGAGCATTGCCTGGAAGATGCCTTGATTGGGGCTTTTACTTAGCCTCAAAACTGTGAAGCAATACATTCCCATTGATTAAGCCAAACCATTATGCAATATTTTCTTGAACGCCAAGGAAACTAAAACACTCTTGCTGAATCTGCCTCAGAGGACAAACCTCTTCACCAATGAGAAATGATCCATAGACAAATCTGGAAGGGTGGCCTCTACTTTTAAGACATCTGGGTCTCTCTCCCAAATGCTACTTTCTCTATCATGACAAAATCTAGATGCTAGAATTTAAAAATTATAAAGGGATCCCAAGGCTCTGAAGGGACTAGAGAGCAATGGAATCCTGGATTGTGTTGGATGGGAGTTGTTAGTGACCTAAGATCCTAAAGTGAGGAATTTGAAGTTATTTCCACATCATAAGAGCTGACCTATTTTATTCTCCTTTTTCCCTTGCTGCTTTCCTAACATTGAACTTTGATTTCTATACTGCTTGGTTCAAAAAATGTAGTTATGACAAAAGATTTAATTAAGACTCATGTCTTCTGTTCTTCTTCTCCTGCAATAATTTGAGATATTCGTTTTCTTTTTTGGGGGGGATGGGGTGGGGGGGATGGGGTGGTGGGGCATGGGCTGGGAATCAAACCCAGGTCTCCCACTTGGCAGGTGAGAATTTTGCTACTGAACTGCCTGTGCACCCTTGAGATATTTAGTGAATTAATTCTTATTTGGAAATTTTGGAATTTGCTTTTTGAATTGGTAGCGAAAAAAACTTAAACTGAACTTTTATTTAAAAACTAAGAAAGGACAGGAAAATGGTGATGAATTCAGAAATGAGTGAATCCAGGAACTTAAATGATATTGATATTCTAGTTCTGCTCTCTTCTGCCTTGAGTGGAGGAGACTAAGCTATTGAGAGTCACCTTCCTTCCTCCCTCCCTCTTTCTCCCCTTCCTTCCTTCTCTCCTTCCTTCCTTCCTTCCTTCCTTCCTTCCTTCCTTCCTTCCTTCCTTCCTTCCTTCCTTCCTTCCTTCCTTCCTT
>PVIY010024846.1:0-37489 GCA_004026745.1 Myrmecophaga tridactyla
AGAACTCAGAGGAGACAGGTTTCATTCCTGCTTCGGCTGGTGAGCCTCTCCTGTGGAGTTCATCCAGACCCTCCATCGGAGTCGTCGGCTTCGCAGTCTGCCCTGTGGATTTTGGACTCTGTGTTCCTGCGGTCACGTGAGACACTTATAAATTTTATATTTGCAAGTGTTCCCTGTTGATTCTGTTTCTCTAGAGAACTCTAACTAATACAGAAGGGAAAAGGCAAGAGTTAGGAATTAGAGGGAGAACATGGATACTTTGGAGAATTCTTTATCTAGGTTGAAGTGATGGTTACAGACATAAGCATATATGTAAAAACATACCAAATTGTAAACAAATATGCAAGTACCATCATAATGGGAATTATAGTCAATAATGTTGCTACATATAAACAAATGGATAAATCACTAGGATGGAGAGATGGAGAGATAGATAATGAGCTGTGGAATTCCAGAGACTTGCTTATATGCATCTTCATGAACCCTGGTCCTCTTTGCACTCATTAGGTAAACAATAGAATGCATCAAAACCATGCAAAGTTCTTGTTAGGCAAAGAGGTATGTTTCAAATTCTCATGAGATGCGTTCCACTCTGTCCTGAAGCTGGTTCAGGGGAGCACTTTTGTCCAATGATGAGGAGCATCGCCCAGACACTGGGGCTCCCTTTTGCCAGACGTGACTTTTGGCATGATGTTGAACCCCTGTACACTTCCATTTGAGATTTTACATCTATAAAATGGGTGGGGGACAGATGTCTCCTTGTCACAGCTTTTGTATTTTGTAAAATTAAATAAGATCATGTATTCTATGTTTTCAGTCCAGCCCAATCACATAATAAGAAATCATGTTATCCTAAGAGTTTTGTCATCAAACTCTCCAAAATACTCAAATCTGCCCTGAGGCTCTTCCCTCTCCCAAAGTCATAGAACAAGAAAATAAGGTCCCTCATTCTGCTGATGTAAACCATCCCAGCCATGTCTCTGCAGCTTTCGGCCACGGGCCACAGACATGGGATTCCCAGGGGTTCCTTCAGGACTGAAGAAACATGAATCAACATGGAGTTTAGGTTGAGCTGAGTTTTCCATATCACTATTTAAAAGGTCATTTTGTGGGGGAACCAGAGACATTGGATAAGTGAGTTGATACAAATATGAGAAACAGTGACTATATGTGATATTTTTCCTGGCGAGGATATCTTCATGTTTGTAGGTGTCCAGTTGGTAGAATCTGGGCAAGATTTCATACAGCACAATTGGTCTCTGGCACTCTCCTGGGGCAGCTTCTGGATTCACCTTAAGTAACTATAACACTAACTGGGTTCCCCAGTATCCCAGGATGGGCTAGAATGTGTCTCCTCCATTAATAATGTCATTATTGCCATGCAGTACACAGACCTGTGAAGGGCAGATGCATCATCTCCACAGCATTTGCCAGGAATTTGTTTTGTCTGCAGTTAGACAGTCTAAGAATCAAGGACATGGCCGTGTGTTGCTGAGTGAGATACAGTGAAGGGAGCCTATGTGAGCCCAGACTCTAACCTACCTTGCAGGGCAACAGGAATGGCTGGGTTGCAGGGGGTGTGAGGACTTACTGAATATAGGTATCAACCGCAGGATCAGGTGGAGAAAGAGGTTAAATGCTTAATTCAAAATTCAGAAACCCATTAGGCTATTGCACCTCAACTCTTTGTGCAGCACACCGTCTCAAGAAATAAGGTCATAATTCACTTTCTAACTGCCTGACACCTTTTTCTCTTTCTTAATTGTTGCAAATTTGGTTAAAGCCAACTGCTACCATTTATTTGGCCCACTCTAGTTTCAGAATCTGTTGAATGGGTCTGGCAAACACATGCAAAAAGAGTATTCTTCAATTTATATAATTTATGTATGTATTTCAATGTATGTCTAGAATTCCCCATTTATGCCAGCATTTGCATATTTTGTGTCCCTTCTTTGCCACTGAAACAAGGAAAGAAAAAAGTCATTTCAACACCTGTAGATTGGTGAGAATTTTTTTTTCAAAAAATCATTCCTGCTTTCAATTTTACATCTTCTCTAAATCTTCATGCCTAACACACTAGAAGTAGTTAGAGAGTCTATTTGTAGTGCTCACTTCATGCACTATCTAAATAAATGTCCAAGCATAACTCCTAAGTGTTCTCTGCCCTGGGCCTGGCTCCCACAGCAGGATGAGGACAGGAATCTCCAAGCTACAGGGGAGGGAGGACTACAGGGGTAAGGTAGGGTAAGGAGGGGTTACTGCCAGAATCTAGGCCTTCCTCTCTTAGAAGTTCCTATGTCTCATTTCTTATTATTTGATCCTGTCATTTTTGTCAGTTTTGGAAGAATCTCTTAATTTATCTTTCAAATATTGATGGAAGCCCAAGCACAAGGCTGTGAGACTTCACTTGTTAGGCTGCTCTTTTGGAACCACTTAGCCTGATCCTTTGAAACCACACAGGTCAGGACAGAGTGTCCAGGCTTGTGTCTCTCTCACTCTGTCTTGGGTCTGCACATCTGAACCCCATCTCCACCATGCCCCCCACCCCCAGGGCTTGGCTATGGCCACTGTCTCCACCTCCATCATGTCAGATCCCGCTTTGGCTCCTGGAAGCACAACGATCTTGTGGGCACCTTCACCTGGCTGCCTGCTGCTCCCTCTACAGGCCTTTACTCCCTTCCACTGCCCCAGGGCGTACCCCCCCCCCCAGCTCCATCCTTGACCATCTCTCCCTTTCCCTAGAGTCAGAAAGGCTATGCCAAAGTACCTTTGCCACCATACTGGGATCTGCTTTATAGATGGGCTCCATGTCTCTAGCTGCTCTCCCCACTTCATCGCCCCCTGCCTGCTGAACCTGAATTCTCATGGTAATTCTACTTCCCCTGCCCTCCAGATTCCCTTATTCTTGCTGGTTTTGGATTTTTTGCTACTATTTTTTATTTTATTATTTGCTACTTTCCCTGATGTACATTTCCATTCAATACAATTGAAGATAAATCAGAAAATGGAATGACAATCCCCTGCACTGACCACTTTTCCCAAACCCCTTGCCAATATTCACAATAGTATATGTATGATATTTTCAAACCTCTGGATGGTATTTCTCTAAAGAAAATATAACATTTGCATTTGTGTGTGTGTGTGTGTGTGTGAGAGAGAGAGAGAGAGAGAGAAATGACACAGGCTAGAGTTTAGAGATGTGCTGTACACACACACACACACATTTACTATTCCCCTTCCTACTGGGATGCCATTTAACACATATTCTATCCCCTTGTAATCAGGGTAAGTCATATGATTGATTATATTAAATGGAATGGGCATAACTGCAAACTTTGCTGTTTGCAGGCCAGGCCAAGTAGAATACACCCCACCTGGGACCCCAAATTCTCTCCCATTCTGCATCTACCTTTCTGTGTACCAGCTGAGAATTCTGACTTACTGTTCAGTGAGTGTCTGGGAGACAGAGCATCTGCATGAAACAGATACCGCACTTTACCAAGACTTTCATCCAGAAAATCTTACATTCAAAAGTGAGGAAGCTACAGACCTTTCTTGTTATACTTTTACTCCATTGAGATTTGGGGTTGTTGTTATAATAGTCAAACAAAATGATAGCCAATGTTGGATAAATAGAGTTAATTAGGATTCTATAGAGCCAGGTTTAGAAAAAAGCTGAAAGTTAATGAAGAGGAGAATCTCCAAAACCCTTGAAGCCTGTGTATCATCAGAACTGGGAAATGTAGAGACAAGATACATGGGAATTGGTAACTTTGACATCTCTAAAGGATAAGTCTGTGTTAATTAAAGATTATTACATGCTTACTGCAGAGTCTTAGAGGGAATTTCATCCAAATATGTTGCTTTTAATATATTTGAATAAGACAACTAAAAATTTGTGAAAACAAGCAGGGTGTATTGAAAAGTTAGGCCTTTGCAAATGGAAATAAATATGCTTGAAAGACAGAGAAAATAAAACAATACAGAATCTCATTGTTTACAAAGTTGCAGTCAGGGGATGAAATATTAAGGGGTATGTGGAGGTCTGACTTTGTGCCAAAGCAAAGGGCTGCTGCTTTAGGGAGGGGGAGCTGTGACTCTGCTGAGGCACAGGGGGATACCAGGAGAAACAGGTAGGCCCAATCTCCTAACCCTGAAGTTTGAGCAGGTTATAATGACTCACAAAGTGCATAGTTATTAGAATTCATTCACAGTAAAAAGTAAAATAAAAGTACAAGTGGCTGTAGCACTTGTCAAAGAGCTATTAACCAATTCATCCTCCACATATTTACTATGGCCGCATCCATTTAAAACTACTCCAATATTGGGGGGGGGGTGGGAATTAAAGCTTTTGAAATGATACATCATTTTCCATTAATTAATTAGGTCTAATTCCAAGAAGGATATCAATGCCATAAGTCAAATAAGACAGTAAATAATTTGAGACATGTTTTGTAATTCTCTGGCAGTTCTATATTTCAACTCTGTGTCGAGTGAGGGGTTCTTGCCCCTGAACATCCTCAGTTCCCAGGACAACTGCCATATGCACTCACGAGCATCCAGTGAGTGGAAGCTCTATCTGCCCTGGAGAGAGGGTAAAGGGGACCCAACCTGCAAGGAGTACTCTGGACATTCTGACCACAGGGTCAGCCCCAGAGGCAGGTGCAGAGGGAGACCAGGGAGGGGCTTCCTGCCAGCATCTGAGGCTTCCTCTTCTTGCTTCAGGAATGGTTTCCCAGAGAAGTCATTTTTCTTCCAGCCTCATTGGTTGGATGAGATTATCACTGTGCAAGAGATAGTGAGGGCTTTGAAGGCCATGCTCCTCCGGAAATAAACATCTTGGAGGGACACCCAGGAACCACGGAGGGTCAGCTGGAGGAGCAGGTGTGGGGAAGTGATTAAGGGCTAGTGCCCTGTCTGGATCTAGGGCTTCCTCTCCAGCTAACAGTTTCCCTATGGAAACTTCTTTGAATTGATATTTTAGAACCTATCACAGAGGCCATGAACTAGAAAAGTTTTTTTTCAGTAGTAGGAAACACAATCACATGCAAAACTGCCAACTTCCCCTTTTGAATGCAGAAATGACTGCCAAGGTTTGTCAGGTTCAGAATTCTCAGCAGCTCAGGGAAACCTGGTGAGTCTTTTCCATTGAGAGTGAAAACAAAGATGTCAGTAAGATTCCCTATTAAGACAATCTTTGTGAGTCACATTGAGAACTAAGAATAAGACTATTCCAGAGACTAGATTATAATGAACTTCAAATTTCACTCCTTACTTACAGAAGTGTGCACATCAGCCTCAGCACTGATCCAATTGTCTGCTTGTCTGATAATACAGTTTATTTCCCCTAATCTTTGTTCTCATACATCCCTTTGCTGCTTCTGCTCCTTGACAAGGGATGATGTGGATCATGTGGTCTAAATCCCAAGTCGAATTCCTTTACCTGGAGCTCAGGCTGCGGTTCTTGTAGTACCTTGGAAAGGTGGGGAGGACATCTTCACTTACCACTGAGTGGGACCCTAAATTCTGTCTTCTGCATATGGACTCATGTGAGAAATGCAAATGGGGATTTCTATCCAGCTATATAATGGATATGAAAAACCATGTCATTGATAATTAAGAGTTATAAAGTTATTTTATATAGATAAAATTCACTGAAGTTCATCCACATGAATTAATGCAAACAACTGTAAACCTACAACAAATTCACCAAAAAGGGAGATGTAGAAATAAGTCATTCATATAAAATGCACTTTGACCTTGAGTTCAGTGTCTTCACAGTGATAAAATTTATTCTCCATGTGGATTTAATTTTCTGTTTTCACTTCCCCCACAGTACCTGCATTTTATGGACTTTCTGAATACCTCAAGCACCAGGTCCTAGTCTTGCAGCATTAGGATATTCTCCTTAACCTCTAAATCTTGTCACAATCATCGGTGACTTTGTTTCCAGGTCAAATCCTTTTCACCTCATGTTGTTGCTTTAAGAAACTTAAATGAGGCTAGAGATGAATTTCTTAAGTTTATTCTTTAACCTTTAGTAATATTGAATAGCCAGGATGCAATATGCTATTTTAAAGTTGTATTCATGACATGATAAGTTAGAAAGACATATTCAGAGATCATTGGAGTAAGAACTGTCAATATTCAGGTGAGAAAACTGAAGGTAAGTGAAGCTGACTTGCTCCAGTTGTACAGGTGTGACATGTCAGGGCCGGATCAGGCACGTTGTGCTTGGGCTTGGGAAGCTGCTGGAAGGCAATATACCAGAACTGGAACAGCTTTTAAAAGGGGGAATTTAGTCAGTTACAAGTTTATGGCTCTAAGCCTATAAAAATGCCCAAACTAAGGCATTCAGGGAATGATACGTTAATTCAAGGATGGTCGATGGGTCAGCAACACCTCTGTCAGCTGGGAAATCACGTGGCTGGCATCTGCATGTCCCTTGCTCCTAGGCTCTGTTGCTTTCAGCCTCTGTTCCTGTGGAGGTTTCTCCCTTTGCTTCTCTGGGGCTGGCTTTCATCTCTTGGCCTCCCTTGGCTCTCTCCAGGTTCTGGCTTGTTTAACATCTCATGGTGATGTCTGCTGGGCTCTAAGCATCTCCAAACAACCATGTCTCTGTTCTCCAAGTGTTGGCATCTGTGTCGGCTCTGCTCTGAAGTTTCTGTTGGCTCTGTCATTTCTGCCTCTTTCCAAAATGTTTCCTCTTTTAAAGGATTTCAGTAAACTAATCAAGACCCACCTGGAATGGGTGGAGTCACATCTCTATCTAATCAAAAGGTCACACCCACAAGCAGGCATGCCACATCTCAATGGAGATCATCTAATCAAAAGTTTCCAACCTACAGTATTGAATTAGAATTAAAAGAAATGGCTACCTTCACAAGATTGAAACAAGATTAAAACATGGCTTTTCTGAGGTATAATATTTTCAAACCAGCCCAGGTAATCATGGCAGAGAGAGGTCAGGACACACATATGTACTTTCTGGCCCCTGCAGGGATTACAGCATTTATAATAGTAATGAAAATATTTAACAGCACTGATAGCATACTAAAGTTTCACAGAACTGAGTTATGATAACAATAGGAGTAGGTGGCAACAAACACACTTCCCTCCACTGATAACTTCAAACATTAGTCATAATCCATAACAACTAACATAGTCATGAAATATATCCATATTATATATTACGTGATCTATATTATGGTATACATTTACATAAAAACACACAGAAATACATGTATATAATTCCAGTGAAGGCACGATGATCATATTCCCAGAGTCATTCTTCATCGTTGGCCCCATCTCCCTCCCCTTTCAAAACATTTCCTGTCTGAAAGTAAATGGACCAGGGATAGGAGAGGGAGTACCCAGGGAGAGGACTGAGTTATCCAAGGGCTCAGCCAGCATGCTTCTCCCAGAGCACCTCTAAGACAAGGACTTCCCCTCATCCTTTTTCATTTTACATACAGTGTTACCTCCTAAATGCAAATTGCAATATGGGCAAACAGGTGAAATCACAGAATACATTTACTTAAGTTCAGGCTCCTCCTCATTCAACCTAATAATTCCTGGGCATTATGGACCTCATCCACAAGAACATAAAACCCTTGTGGTTCTTCCTCATCCTGATGGCAGCTCCTAGATGTTCGTGTCTCCAGAATTCAGATGTAAAAGTAATGGGGATGATGCACTGAAAACATGATTCATATGGTTCTCCTTTGTCCTCAGCTTTCCTGTCCCAGGTGCAGCAACAGGAGTTGGAATCTGGCCTAGTGAAGCCCTCGCAGGCCGTATCCCTTACCTGCACTGTCTCTGGATGATCGTTAGTCAACTATACTGTGCGCTCGAGCTGCCAGCCTCCAGGAAAAGGGCTAAGGTTGGCTGGTGTAATACGGGGTAATGGAAGCACAAATTATAACCCAATTCTTCAGTCCTGACTTGGCATCACCGAAGATAACTCCGAGAATGAAATTTATTTAAAGCAGAGCAGACTGAGAGCTGAGGACATGGCCCTGTATTACCATGCAAGACACACAGAGTGAGTTTAAGTCAGCATAAACCAAGACGCAAACATCCTCTGCAGGGCATAGGAGGGCACTGAACTGCTGGGGGGGGGGAGTGCTTGTGATCACCAGGAACTGTGAAGGGACTATGTCCAGGAGAAGGTGCAGAGAAGGGCTGGGGAGAATTTCCTGGCCTTTCATGGGATTCCATTCTCTTGTTTCACAACATGTAACCCTGTAACATTTATGTAGTGGTATGAGGTATCCAAGATTCAGATTCAGAATGTTTTTTAGCATATATAATTTACATATATTCATATACATTAAATTTTATGTAAATGTAGGAATTTGTCCAGTCTTCCGAATATGCCAGAAAATGTGCATAAAACTAACATCTGCCATCTCTGTGAAATTATTTTTCTCAACTTAACTCAGTTTTCTGAGAGTGACCAGGAACGATTATCCCCAGCCCCCATCATTTAGAAGCCCAGCTCCTCAAAGGAAGGAGAAGTGGGATAGCCTTGTCCTCTCTAAGAGGACAATCCAAGGGCCTCACTTTCTTCCCCACCTTTGATGTGATATCAAAGTCCAAGTCCCTGTTCCTCTATTAAGGCCCTTATATATTATGATTCTATTACATCTTAATGCCATCATGTATCATACAAGCTGGCTTTCAATATATATATATATATGAATATGTCAGTTAAAAATAGCAAGCTTAGAATTCATTATTTTTAATCAAATTTGCACTCCTGTTACATTTTATATTTAATAAATATCTTTCCTTTAATTTTTCATGTCTGTACAAAGCAATCATTTGTCACACATTATCTTTCCCTAAAATCATCATATATTTTTTCTATAAATATAATACCAAGCTCCTGTTAAAATTTTCTTTGAAGGATTTAATGTCAGCAGAATGACCTGTGACACTCCTAATCCTTCTTGCACAGCCACAGGCATCTGAGGGCAAGGCTTACCTTATGGTTCTCATGGGGAGACCAGATGTCCAAAGATGCATGCTTGCACTTCGCCTTCCAGTGCTTTCTGGAAGGATGAGGCTGACTTCAAGAAACTCCACCTTTGCCTTGCATCTGAATCTGGGAAACAGTTTTCGCTCACTGTGACTTGTGTTTATGGGATGAGAGTTCCTGTCCCCAGATGTGTAGCCTCAAGTAAGCCCATCAGGACAAGCACAAGCACTGACACACTTGCAGGACACAACTCACCTGTGACTTACCTGTGACTTACCTGGTTTTTAGCCTATTGGACTCACTGAGTCCAAGATTCCTGAGGAGAGGCAGGGATACAAACAGGATGGACAGTGCTGCAAATATCCAAGTGCCACTGTCCCTCTTGATGAGGCAATGCATAGTCTGCCATTTATTTCTTTCCCTTCCCTGGAGTACAGTGTGTTTTTCCTAGATCTTTCCTCCCAAGTTGAATTGGTTTTTCAAAAGTGTCTTCAGCTTCCTGTTTCAGAGTGCTTCTGAAGGTTAAGGCCATTTTTCCTCAGTTAAGAGAGGTGAGGTGGTATTGGACGTGTACTCCCTATTGGACTTGGTCTCCTCCCCCTTTACACTGGATCCCAACAATGCCCATAGGATATTGGTTTTGTCTGCTTTCCCTGTGCAGATTAATCATTTATTTGTGGTGGAACTAGGGGAGTGGTTGTGGGTGCATTTCTACAGTTTTGCCGTTGTTCTCCCCAAGTACTGTTATGAGTAATTGTTTTGTTTGTTTTGTTCTATTGAGCTTTTTGGTGTATTCCCACTATTCTGAAAGAAATGCCTATAAGGCAATATGGATATGTTCAATGAGAGATTCACTCCAGAAGTTTTACCACACTCAGAGCTTAGTGTCATAACTAAACAATAACTATTTTAATCTTCTCAGTAACTTGTATGAGTTCTGTAAATACTTATACCAAATAGTACTCCTCTGACTATATTTTAGGATTTACCTTTGCTCTGTAACTTCAATTCTGTGATGCCTGGGATACATATTGATATTATGCAGTTTTTCCAGTTCTCTTTTTTTGTTGTTCATGTTTGAATAATAGCAAGATTTTTCTGGCCTATACATGTCCAATATGAGTTGCAGATTGCATT
The DNA here is from genome assembly GCA_004026745.1 of Myrmecophaga tridactyla. NCBI lineage: Eukaryota > Metazoa > Chordata > Mammalia > Pilosa > Myrmecophagidae > Myrmecophaga > Myrmecophaga tridactyla. The sequence continues at coordinate 10,121 of PVIY010024846.1, forward strand.
GTAATATAATGAACTGGAAAAAATAAAATACCAATCAACAGGTTAAAAGATAAACAAATTTAGGCAAATGGAAACACTGAGGTACTACTTAGTATTCAGACCAAAAAATGCTGGTTCCACAATAACATAATAGTAGATTACAATAACTATGCTGAGTGAAAGACTCTAAACAAATAAAAGTACATAACAGGTGTTTCTTTCTAGGATAAGCAGAATATTGTGGGCTTTATCCTGACCAGAAATTATTTCTGAGGCTAATTCCAGAGTAATATGATCAAGAAATAGTGCTTCCTTCTTTGCTCACAGCCCTCTCATGGAATTGAGGTTCAATTTTGGGTGTGGTTCCCTGAGAATAGTACTTTTTGGCTCATAAGTCTATAATGCCAAGCAAGGAGCAGAAACCTAGAGGGCCTCAATCTGTTCCCCCTCCCTCATCAAATACTCATTTCCTAGAGTAGTGGTTTCTCTCAGAATGAACTTTCATTTTCCCATCCCTAGCTTTAGAATTCTAATCCAAGATCTTAGCTAAATTCATTTGAATAGACTTGGGAGCTGTTTAAATCTAAAAAGTGGGCATTGTGGTGAAGGGTAGTGGAAGACACCTAATGAAGACAAAGTCTAGGTTGAAGACCTAGAAGTCCACAAGTGAGAAATGGGGAATAAGACAGTGGAGAAGAGAACTCTTGTTTTAGAAAACAAAATCACATTAAGCACTGACCTCATAACTAATCATCAGAAGTGTCCAATGTCTAGATGTATTTAGAGCTCAGAGTATTTGAAACAAACAAAGGAACTGGTCAACAATTATGTTCAACAGTGAGGTGTGGCCAGTAGAAGATTTGAAGACAGGACTACCAGTACAGCTCTCATGCCAAAGTGACTGCGGGAATAACAAAATCAGCATCTACCTGAGGAAAAATATCAGAGACAACACAGTGGTACAATAATACTTCACAGAATTATTCCAGTTGCTGAATATTCAGCCACTGCATTATTCCTAAACAATTAAGGAGGGAAAAAACAAGCACTGGTGGGGGTGTGGGAGACCGGCAGTATCTGGATTTATATATATATATTATTCAGACTGTCCATTTTCCAATGAGAATTATGATATACACAATGATACATGAATATATGACACACATACTAGAAAAATACATGCAAAAAACTGACCTATGCTTGCAGGATAGGTCATATATGACAAATGAATATTTCAAAGTAACCATAAAAATCATCAAAGGAAAGCTTGATTAAAGTAGCATGGAAGATATACTGGCAACATTAAAACAAATATTATCAATAAAGAGACAATAATTTTAAAAAGAACCAAAAGTAAGCTCTAGAGATTAAAAGGATAATAACTAAAATTTTATTAAAAATTACCATACATGTTCAATTGTAAATTTGAAATGACAGAATTACCAGAATTATTAGAATAACTAATTAGAAGGTGGCATTCTTGCAAACATAACAGAAATAACAAAAATTATAAGGAGCAATTTGAATAACAGTGAACCAAAAAAATTAGAAAACTTAGAAAAAATAGAAATATTGCTAGAAATACACAAAGCAATGAAACAAAATACAAAAGGTATAAATAATCTGAATAGACATACAACAAATGAAGAGATTGAATCAGTAATCATAAATACTCATAAAAAAGCAAAGTTAATATAGATTCACAGTTGTATTCTACCTATCATTTAAAGAGTAATGAATCACAATTCTTCACAAATTGTTCCAAAAAAATAAAAGAGAAAAGAACTGCCCAACTTATTATATAAGGCCTAATTTTGCTGACTCCAAAGCCAGAAAGAGTCATCAGAACAATAGAAAACAACATACTGATTTCTCTTCTGAATATGGGAACAAAATCCTCAACAAAATACAAGACTGAAAAATACAGTAACATATAAAAATAATTATGAGGCATAAACAAATGACACTTGTCCCCAGAATGCAAGGTTGACTTTTTATGCATCAATTAATATAATACATGAAATCAATACAATAAAAAGGAAAAGGGCATGATCATTTCAACAGACAAGGAAAAATACCTGAAAAATCCAATATCCTTTTATGATAAGCACACTCAACAAATAAGCTACCTTGTTATAACACATTTACCAAAAAAAATGACAGCTACCATTATTAATGCTAAAAGACTGTATGATTTTTCCCTAAGATCAGCAATGAGAGAAAGATGTTTGTCTTGGCCACTTCTATTCAACATTGTAGTAACTGTTATGCCAGTGCAATAAGGAAAGAAACAGAAGTAAGATTAATACATATTTGAAAGGAATAATTTATATAAACTCAAATATAGAAAATTCTCAGGAATCTCCAATAATCTATTAGATCTAAAGAGCAAGTTCAGCAAGTTTTCAGGAAACAACATCAATATACTAAAATCAATTATATTTCTATGCAGTGTCAATGATCATCCCCAAAATGAAATTTAAAATTTCCCTTGAAAATAATATCACAGAATATAATAGTAAATAATTCAGGAATATATTTAATGAAATGTGCTAAGATGTAATCTGACAGAAACATTTTAACACATCTAGAAGGAAATTATAGCAGAAATAAATAAAATTGAGAATAAGAAATAGAAAAAATTAGCAAAACCAAACGTTGGCTATTTGAAAAGAGCAATAAATTTGTCAAATACTTAGTAGATTTACAAAGAGAAAAGATACAAATAAATAAAGCAGAAATGAAAGGGGGTCATTACTACTGACCCCAGAGGAATAAAAAGCATCATAAGAAGATACTATCAACATGTATGTCAAAAAATTAGACAACCTAGATGAGATGGGCAAATTCTTAGAAACAAACGAACAATCTACACTGATTCTACACAAAATAGAAGACCTCAACAGACCAATTAAAAATTAAGAGATTGAATCAAGCATCATAAAGCTCCCAACAAAGAAAAGCCAGGACCAGACGGCTTCACAGGTAAATTCTAGCAATCATTCCAAGAATTAATACTCTAAAGTTAGAATATTCTGCTCAAGCATATTCTAAAAATCATGCTGCTGTGAGGGAGGAAAAACAGACAAAAATAATACAAAGGAAAGATACATTAGGAAGTCTTCCATATTTCCCAATTTCAAAAGTTCTATAATTCAATGGTATTTAAGAAAATGTGGTCCAGAAAAATAGGTAAACATATAGATCAATTAAATGGGGGTTCAGAGTAAAAAAACAAACCCATGCATCTATGAGGAACTTACTTTGACAATGGTGCCAAAATTCTTATGAGAAAATTATCATATATCAATTATAATTTTCAAAAATGCTGCTACAAACAAAGAAATAGATCTCTAGGATGCAGAAATAGTGATATAATGACCTGTGAATAGCCAGAGACTCCTTTAAATAACTTGCATATATCCTGGTTCTCTCTACATTTGTTACATGAACACTAATTCAGCAATACCAATGTTCTCATTACTCAAAGAGGGATGCTGTAAATCTCATGAGGCATGTCTCACTCTATTCTGGAACTTGGTTCAGGGGAGCAGTCGCATCTAGCGTTGGAGAACAGAGGCCAGATCCAGTGCTCTGACCACAGGTTTTCCAAAACTTCCATGTTTCTACATAAAATTTTATATCTCTAAAGTAGAAATAACTCTGACATAGCCTAACCACGGTGGCTGTTCATATGTATAAATGGAATAGGACCATGGGGTGAAGTGCTCAGTTCAGCAGTATCACATAGTAAGGAATTATATTGTCCCAAACACTATCATTGCCTCCCAGCTCCCCCAGGACACTCACATCTGCTCTGGGCACACTCCTCTACCAAAGCTCCAAGCTCAGAGCTTACTATATAGTAGGAGAACTTGGAAATAAGGTCCTTCCCTTTGCTGATGTACACCAGGCCAGCCCTGACCCCTCAGCTCCAGGTCCAGGGATTACCAGGAGCTCCTATTCAGTGATCAGGACAAATGAATAAACATGGTGTTGGGCTTACCTGGGTTTTCCATATCACCATTTTATAAGGACATTTCATGGGGAACCACAGACATTGAGTGAGTTGATATGAGTAAGAGAAACAGTGTATGGAACTAAGAAATCATTATAGCAGGGTTGCTGGATACAAGAGACCCTTTGTTTAGGTTATTTCAGTCATTTCAGTTGAGGCATGGCTAAGGTGGGTCATAATCCTTTTACTGGAGTCCTTTATAAGAGGATGAAAGACAAAGAAAGAGAGAAACTGAGAAAGAAGGACATGGGGAAGCTATGAAAGAAAGCCATATTTGGAGCTGAAAGCAAATATGGTGAAAGCAAAAGAGAAGAGAGAGACCACCAGACCTGCCATGGAGCAGGAAAGTTGAGTCTTCAGTGTCCAGGTATCATCTTGATGATGCCTTCATTTCGATATTTTCATGGCCTCATAACTGTAAGCTTGTAAGTTAATACATCCCCATTGTAAAAGCCAACCCATTTTTGGTATACTGCATTTTTGCAACTTCAGCAAACTAAAACACTGAGACAGGCACATTGAGGGGAGGCCATAGAACCCAGACTCAAGCTTACTTTGCAGCACAGCTCTCAGGCCCAGGATCAGGAGCAGAGAGGGTACAGGCTGGTTTCCATTTTGGTCTGGAGTTTCCTCTACATCTAATTTCTCTCCAAGAACCTCTCTAGATTTAGAATTTTGTGACTTCCATTGAAGTATATGAATTAGGAAAATTTCACTGTACTAGGAAGAAACATATTCACATGTTTACTTTCCCTTATGGATGCATAAATGGCTCTGCCATGGTCACCCAGATTTCTCAGGCAGCTCAAAGCAGCCTGATGAGTCTTTTCCAGTCAGCCTCAGGAAGAGACATCGTGGGGATTCCCTTATTAGACAGTCTTTGTGATTCAGGTTAGAACCAACAGCAAGGCTGTTCCATGATCAGCATCCTATAAACCACAGCGGATTTCACACCTGCTTCCCCTCCTCACACAAAAGTGAATATGTCAGATACATTCCAGAATATCTGGGCAGAAGATTAAAAAGTATTTGCAAAGTCCCCTTGAGGGCCTGGGGAAAAGGGAGGAGAAATTATACTTCCCCACCTGGTAAAGACCTGATGTTCTCACAATCACTAGGGAGTACAATTTTACGGGCCAGGCCCTTGATCTTGGGGCTTGCCCTCATACAACGTATTCCTGCAAAGAAGCTGAGCCTACTTAAGATTATGCCTTAAGTGTCACCCCTAGAGAACCTCTTTTGCTGCTCAGATGTAGCCTATGTGAACTCCGCAGCTGAACTCACTGCCGTCCCTTCTACATGGAATGACTCCCAGGGGTGTACATCTCCCTGCTAATATGGGAAATGACTCCTAAGGATAAGCCTGGCCCTGACATTGAAAGATTGTGAATCTTCTTAACCAAAAGGGGGAAGAGAAATGAAACAAAAATTTTAGTGGTTGAGACATTTCAAATAGAGATGAGAGGTCATTATGGAGGGTATTCCTATGCAGTATATAAACATTCCTTTTTAGTTTTGGGTATATTATATGGTAGCTAGAGGGAAATACCTTTAACTGTTGAACTGAAATCCAATAACCTTGATTCTTGATAACTGAGTAACTATAGAGCTTCTAAGTTGTGACTATATAATTGGGAAGGCCTTGTGACTGACACTTCCTTTATCCTGTGTATGGACAGATGAGTAAGAATAAAAAATTGGGGGTGTACTGATTTGAAGTTATTGTGTACCCCAGAAAAGCCATGTTCTTAACTTCTCATTCAATTGTGCTGGGTAGGTTGTTTTTTATTGTTTCCATGGAGATGTGACCCACCCGATTGTGGGTGGTAACCTTTGATAAGATGGTTTCTATGAAGGTGTGTCTCCACCCATTCAAGGTGGGGTTCCTTACTGGAGCCCTTTAAGAGGGAACCATCTTGGAAAATGCTTTAGAATCACCAGAACCAACAGAGTTCATGCAACCAGAGACCTTTGGAGCAGAAGGAAAATGTGCCCAAGGAGGCCTTACGAAATGAGAAGAGAAAACTAGCAGACGTCACCATGTACCCTCCCAGCTGACAGAGAAATCCTGAACTTCATGAGTCCTTTCTTTAAAGTTAAGGTATCTTTCCCTCAATGCCTTAATGTGGACATTTTCACGGCCTTAGACCTATAAACTTGCATTTTAATGAATTCCCCTTTTTAAAAGTCAGTCCTTTTCTGGCATATCACACTCCGGCAGCTTATAAATTAAAACGGGGTGGGGTAGGGGATGAGGGGTATTCAGTGCTCTTTTTTACTTTTATTTTTATTCTGATATTTAGAGTAATGAAAATGTTCAAAAACTGATTGTGATTATGCATGCACAGCTATATGATACTGTGAACCACACTGATTGTACACTTTTGATTATATGCATTAAAAACAGTCCTTTTTATTGAAGCAAAGTTCAATAACAATTGTCATAACCATTTATACATGCCAAGAAACAGGAGGATAACAGAAATAAGTTAAAGAACTTTAAACATACAGAGATTCTTGTACATAAAAGGTATACTGTGCTATGAGGATAGAGTGAGGCACTGCTGATGTTCAGCTTGGAAAACCTGGATATTGTGCAAAATAGTACACTGCCTTTCCACTGGCACTAAGAGCCCAGACCTGGCTCTCTATCTGGCTCTTCTCCAGCCAAACCCATCTTCATCATGTAGTCAAGTCTCTGGGGGGGCCAGTCCCTTTTTTGGAACACAGAATGCCAAATTACCAGCCAAAGAACCCTTAGCATTCATCTAGTTTGTATGGATGAGAATCTTCCCTGAATCCTGTTTTGGAGGGCAGATGCTTACAGAGAGTTTTGGCAAAATTTAAGCTGAAAGCTAGAGCATCCACAAATGTACACTCAAGGCATGTCATGGCTTGGAATGAACCACATGGCAGGAAGAAAAATTAGGAAGGGGGCTAGGATCTCCCCATGCACAGAATGTATTTTACTTACAATTTGGTATTTTGATTTAAAACTTTCAAATGCTTCACCATTATCTTTATGGACTTCCATTTAAACTGTTACGCCAGGCACCACAAGAACTGAGGACATGACTGATGTTACACAGCTGTTAAACTAGGGATACCCATTTCCTAGTCACAATTATGTTAAGTTCCATTATGCACATGAAACATACATGTTTTATAATATGTACCATATGTACATACATGAAAGTTCTATGGAATGCAGGCATATTTCACATATACAATGTTGATATCCTGATGACAATTTATCTCTGCTTTTAAGAGATTAATCTTAAATGGTTGCCTGGGGTTAGGGTTGGAGAAAGGGTATAATTATTAAGGAGTATTGCAAATCCTTGTGATGGAAACCTAATGGAATATAGATCTCAGAAGTCCTTTTTGGTTCTGTATCCTAACAGTGTTGATGGTTACTCAAATCTAAAGATGAAAAATTTCACAAACCCAAACACAGAGTGGATATAAAAACTGGTGAAATCTAAATAAGGCCCATATCTGATTTAGTAGGGTACTAACACCAATTTTCTTATTTTTGAGATACACACTAGTTATGTAAGGCAGTATCATTGGAGGAACCTTGGTAAAGGAAGGGCACATGGGAATTTTTGTACTATTATTGCAACTTCTTGTGACTTTTTAAAAAATGTTTTCAAAGTTTACATTCCACAATAAATATCTGTAAATTACTATTTATTATACTTTAAGTCAATTATGTCACCAAATCTGAAACACAACTTCTAATATTATATTGTTTCTAAAAAAAACTTTAAATCTTTATTTCTAAACTGACAGATTTCCCCTCTGACATATAAATTCTGCCATAACCTAGTTTAAATTTTTGCTGAAAACTTTTAAAAATTCAAAACATTTCTAAGGTTTTAAGACAGTATGAATTATCTGACATTCGTGGAATTTCATTTCTTACTAAGGCTGTCTTATATTCTGTGGAATCAATGTGTTTTTATCATGACTAAAGTAAAACAAGGTCAGTTTTTGGATGAAGATTATTGAATATTCAGGATGTCACTAGAGCTTTACCCTCAGAGTGAATTCTGTGAATTTTTGTGGAGGCAGACATCTGGATGAACATTAATAACAGTCATTTCATTCATAAGGTTTTTCTCCTATGTAGGTTCTCTGGTGCATTCTCTGATGCACAATAAGATTTGACTTCTGAGAGAAGGTTTTGCCACATGTATTACATTTATAGGGTCTCTCCCCTGTGTGTGATCTTTGATGTTTAGCAAGATCTGATTTACGGTAGAAGATTTTCCCACATTCACTGCATTCACAAGATTTTTCTCCTGTGTGAGCTCTGTGATGTACTGTGAGGGATGATTTGTGACTGAAGGATTTCCCACACTCATTACATTCATAGGGTTTCTCCCCCGTGTGCTTTCTCTGATGTAAAGTAAGTACTGACTTAACGCAAAAAGATTTTCCACACTCATTACATTTATAAGGCCTTTCTTCTGTATGAGTTCTCTGATGTACAATTAGAGCTGATTTATGGCAGAAAGCTTTTCTACATTCACTACACTCATAGGGTTTCTCCCCTGTGTGAATTCTCTGATGCTGAGTGAGCTGTGTTTTCTGACAGAAAGTTTTCCCACATTCACTGCATTCATAGGGTTTCTCCCCTGTATGCGTTCTCTGGTGTAATATGAGGGCTGACTTGTGGCTAAAGGCTTTCCCACACATAGTACATTCATAGGGTTTCTCACCTGTGTGTGATCTGTGATGTTTAATGAGATTTGATTTCTCCCAGAAAGTTTTTCCACATTCACTACATTCAAAACGTTTCTCTCCTGTGTGTACCCTCTGATGTCGAGTGAGGTGTGACTTCTCCCAGAAAGCTTTCCAACATTCATTACATTCAAAGTGTTTTTCTCCTTTATGAGTTTTCTGAAGTTCTGACAGGTATAAATTCCTACTGAAATTGCTACTACTTTCATTACATTCACAGTGTTTCATATACATTCCATGATGGTTCAAGAGACTCGATTTCAAACATAAGGATCTCTCACAATCAGTAAATTCATAGTGATTCACCCTGGAAGGAGCTATTGGATGGAACAAGAGAGAGGAGCTATCATAGAAAGTTCTCCCATATTCATTACGTTCACAGTTATTCCCTTCTGTGTTTTTTCTCCCATATGTACTGAATACTGCCTTTTCACGGGCAGCTTCCTGACATATATTATATTCAAAATATTGCTCTAAGGGTTGAATCTTTTCATGCTGGTTAGTGTCCTCATTATGGTTGAGGGTTTTCTCATTTTGAAAAAATTGAGTTTTCTCTCCAATATTAGTGTTCTCGTGTTTAAAATGGAGTAGTTTTCCATAGTCATTAAATTCATCTGACTTCTTTTCTAAATAATTCCTCCTACTAATAACTAATTCTGAAATATAGTTCAAATTGATTACACATGAGTCACACTGACACAGTATTTTTCTTGAGAGAAACAAATCTCGATCCAGGTTAAATGGTTTTTCTATTACATTATCTCGTTCCTTAGTTAGAGATTCGTTATTGATGAAGACAACTTGCAAAAAATGTTTCTCTTGGTTTTCACATCTCCTCTCTTTCAGGTGATCATATTTCCAGACTTCTAGAAATAAGAAAAATTAATCTTACTATATAATATTAATATGTTTCCTATGGAATAGGACCTATATATAAATGCTCTATATCATAGTTAACACTTTGGTTTACTGATCAGTCTCCAAAGCTAAAAATAATCACAGTTACATGGTTTTTCCTATTTACCAGGCTTAGGAGTAAAAAACAACATAGTAACAAAAAGCCTGGTCTAGAGAGGAAAGGGAAAGGATTCTGGGCGTTAGAACACACATACATTTGCCTTCTAGGTTACTGAAGAAAAACAGCAATGGCCTGCATCTGAAAATCTCCATGCATCCTGCAAAAAAATATGCACTAAATATGATACACTCATCAAATGTAACAAATGTGACAAAAATGAGACTAAACATATTAGTCATATCAATAAATGTGAATGGGCTCAACTTACCAATTACATGAAACAGATTTTGAAATTGGGTCAGACAAAACTCAAATCTATGCTTTAGTAGGAAAGATATCCTTAAAAACATGATTCAAAAAGGCTAAAAACAAAAGGATGGGCAAAGTTATTCAGGCGAATAGAAAGATGGGAAAGTACATTTTGCAATTTTGAAATCAGAAGGATAAAGAAACACTTTACAATGTTAAAAGGCCACAATTATAAACAGAGAAATAAGAGTTTTCAAAATCTATAAATCAAGCAACCTGAGAAAAAAACCAACTTCATGAATGAAAACCTGGCGAAGGACAAATAACAAAAATACATTAAGAAGAAAAGTATTTCAAGATAGATGAGATACAAAATTTGGGGCATAGAAGAGCAAAATATAATCTTATGAATCTATATTTGATTTCATAATGTAAAACCTACTATAGAATATACCTCCATCACAAAGGCACTTACAAGATTCACAAAAACTGGCCATGTATTAGGTATAAAGAAAGCATCATTAAGTTCTGTAAAAAGAACATGCTCAGGTTAACAACACAATAAAACTAGAACATAAGGGACAAGAAAGGAGCTTTAATTTAGATTTAAAAAACAAATAATTTGCTATTAAATGAAAACAAAGACTGAAGATTTCTAAAAATAATTAAACTACTACAAATCAGGGCACATGCAATGATCAGAAGAAAATTCATGGCACTAAATATTTTTATATCAATGAAGAAATAAATATAAATAGACTAAATTCTCAACACAAAAAACTAGAAAATAACAGCTGAAACAATAAGAGTTCATGAAAAGACACCTGCTCTACAAGAAATACTAAAATGAATGCTACAGACAGATAATAAAGACATGAGAGAAAGGTCTGGACAAGAGGGTAGAAATGAATATTATGAGTAAGGTAACTAAAAGGGTACAAATGGAGAAAAAAGTTAAGGTATGTCATATAAAATCCAAAGGACAGAGACCATCAGGAGATAGAAATAGGGTAAGATATTGGATAATTGGAGCTGAAGGGATACAGACTGTGCAACAGGACTGAATATAAAAAAACTCAGAAATGGACAGCACAAAACTACCTAACTATAATGCAATTACGTTAAAACACTGAATAAAGCTGCATGTGAGAATGACAGAGGGAAGAGGGCTGGGGACACAAATGAAATCAGAAAGAAAGAAAGATGTTAAAGATTGAGATGATATCATCTAGGAATGCCTAGAGTGTATAATAATAGTGACTAAATGTACAAATTTTAAAAATGTTTTTGCATGAGGAAGAACAAAGGAATGCCATTATTGCAGGGTGCTGAAAATAGATGGTAATTAATATTTTTAAATGTCACCTTATGTGTGAGATTAAAGCAAAAAATGTTTATTTGTTACAAAGTTTATATTTTGACTAGTGCATTTCCTAATATAACTTATGCAGACAGTTTGATTGAATGCCATAAGTACTTGGAATCTCAGGTAGGACATGAGATTTTGTTGGTTTGTCCAGAGTGATGCCCCGATGAATCCCAGAGTGATTTGATCAGTGAGTGGAAAAGTATTTGCAAATCCCCCTTCAGGGAATGGTGAGAACGGGGAGAAATGCAACTTCCCGAAGTTGAATTCTTGATATTCTCACAAGCAGTGTAGACAATTAAAGCTATAGGCTGAGTCCCCAGTCTTGGGGTTTGTTCATATGAAACTTAACCCCACAAAAGATAGGTCAAGTCTACTTAAAATTTACACCTAAGAGTCACCCCCAAGAGAGCCTCTTTTCTTGCTCAGACGTGGCCTCTCTCTCCAGCCAACATGATGAGTATTCTCACCACCCTCCCCCTCTCTACATGGGACATGACTCCCAGGGGTGTGGACCTTCCTGGCAAGGTGGGACAGAAATCCTAGAATGAGCTGAGACTCAGCATCAAGGGATTGAGAAAACTTCTCAACCAAAAGAGGGAAGAGTGAAATGAGACAAAGTGTCAATGGCTGAGAGATTCCAGAGTTGAGAGGTTATCCTGGGGTTATTCTTACACATTAAGTAGATATCACCTTGTTATTCAAGATGTAATGGAGAGGCTGGAGGGAACTGCCTGAAAATGTAGAGCGATGTTCCAGTAGCCATGTTTCTTGATGATGATTGTATAATGATATAGCTTTCACAATGTGACTGTGTGATTGTGAAAACCTTGTATCTGATGCTCCTTTTATCTACCTTGTCCACAAACAAGAACATATGGAATAAAAATAAATAATAAGGGGAACAAATACTAAAATAAATTTAATTTGAAATGCTAGTGATAAATGAAGTTGAGGGGTAAGGGGTATGGTATGTATAATCTTTTTTTTCTGTTATTGTTTTATTTCTTTTTCTGTTGTCTTTTTATTTTTTTCTGAATTGATGCAAATGTTCTAAGAAATGATGAATATGCAACTATGTGATGATATTGAGAATTACTGAGTATATATGTAGAACAGAATTATATGTTAATGTTTTTGTTTGTTTGTTAATTTTTTTTAATTAATAAATAAACTTAAAAAAAAAATCCAAAGGACAAAATGGTTGAACAGAGTACAACTGCTACAATAACATTAAATGTTACTGGATTAAACTCCCCAATCAAACCAGTATAATGAATAAAAAAAACAGGATTCACTATATGTTGTTTACAAGAGACTTACTTTAGACCCAAGGGCAAATATAGGTTAAGTGTGAAAGGTTGGAAAAAGGTATTTCATGCAAATGACAACCACAAAATAGTAGGGATAGCCATAATATCAGACAACTTAGACTTAAAATGTAAAACAATTAAAAGAGACAAAGAAGGATACCCTGTATTAATAAAAGGAACTATCATCACTAAGAAATAACAATCACAAATAATTAGAACCTGAGCCAGAATACACCTAAATACCTGAGGCAAACACTGAGAACACTGAAGGGAAAATAGACATCTCTACAAAAATAGCTGGAGACTTCAATACAACACTCTCATCAAAAAACAGAACATCTAGTCAGAGAATCAATAAGGAAAAAGAGATCTTGAAAAATATGATAAATGAACTAGACTTACCAGATATTTACAGAACACTGCAGCCCACAACAACAGGATATACAGTTTTCCCAAGGAATCTTGGATCACTCTCCAAGAAAGATGACATGTTGGGTCACAAAGCAGGTCTCAATAAATTTCAAAAGATTGAAATTATACAAAACACTTTCTCGGATCATAATGGATTGAGGTTGGAAATCAACAAGAGGCGGGGCTTGAAAAGTCACAAATATATATAGACTAAAACAACACACTCTTATACAAAACATCTATCAAGGATGAAATTACAAGAGAAATCAGTACATATCTCAAGGAAAATGAAAATTAGAATACAACATAAAAAACTTATGGGATGCAGCAAATTAAGGTAAAGAAAGGGAAAGTCATTGCCCTTAATGCCTATGGAAATTCACTGCCCTAAATGCTTATTTAGAAAAGACGAAAGGGCAAAAACTGAGGGATTAACACGTCACCTGGAGAAACAAGAGAAAGAACAGCAAACTAATGCCAAAGGAATCAGAAGGAAAGAAATAACAAATATTAGAGCAGAAATAAAGGAAAGGAAAACATAAAAACAATAGAGAACATCAACAAAACCAGACATTAGTTCTTTGAGAAAATCAAGAAAATCAATGGAGCCTTAGCTGACAAGGAAAAAAGGAGAGAGGATACCAATATAAAATCAGAAATAGGAAGGGAATATAACTAAATACTGACATGGCAAAAATGGAGACAATAAAATAATACTATGAGCAACTATATTATAACAAACTAAACAACGCAGATGAAATGGACACCTTCCTAGAAGAATGAACAACTAATACTGACTTAAGAACAGAAGTCTTCAACAAACAAACCACAAGTAAAGAGATTGGATCAGTCATCAAAAAACTCCCCCCCCCAAAAAAAAGAAAAATTCACATGTGAATTCTAACAGACATTCAAGAGGGAATTGATACCAATCCTGCTAAAAATTCTTCAAAAAAAGCAAAGAAGCAGGAAAGCTATCTAACTCATTCTATCAAGCCAACATCACCCTAATACCAAAGCCAGACAAAGATACTACAAGAAACAAAATCACAGATCAATTTCTAATGAATACAGACACAAAATCCTCAACAAAATACAAATCAAATTCATCAGTACTTTAAAAAAAATTATAAACCATGATCAAATGGATTTTATTATATGTACGCAGGGGTGGCTCAACACAAGAAAATCAATTCATGTAATATACCACATCTGGCTCGGGTTCTAATTATTTGTGATTGTTATTTCTTAGTGATGATTGTTCCTTTTATTAATACAGGGTGTCCTTCTTTGTCTCTTTTAATTGTTTTACATTTTAAGTCTAAGTTGTCTGATATTATGGCTATCCCTACTTGTGGTTGTCATTTGCATGAAATACCTTTTTCCAACCTTTCACACTTAACCTATATTTGCCCTTGGGTCTAAAGTAAGTCAAAGGAGAAAAAAAACACACAATCATTTACATTGTTGCAGAAAAGGCATTTGACAAAATTCAGTATCCTTTCTTGATGAAAACACTTCAAAAGATAGGAATAGGAGTAAACTTCCTCAACATGAAAAAGTTCATATAAGAAAAACCCTCAGCTAACATCATACTCAATGGGGAAAGAATGAAAACTTTCTTTCTAAGATCAGGTACAAAATGCCCACTGTCACTGCTGTTATTCAACACTGTGCTTTAAGTTCTAGTTAGAGCAATTAGGCAAGAAAAAGAAATAAAAGGTATTCAAATTAGAAAAAAGTAAAACTTACATTGTTTACAAATGACATGTTACAATATATAGAAAACGCCAAAAAATCTACAGTATAGCTACTAGAGCTAATAAATGAGTACAGCAAAGAGGTAGAATACAAGACCAATATGCAAATCAGTAGTGTTTCTAAACACTAGCACTGAGCAATCCAAAGAGGAAATCAAGAAAAAAAAATCCATTTACAATAGGAACCAAAAGAATAAAATATTTAGGAATAAATTTAACCAAGGGCACAAAAGACCTATACACAGAAAACTACAAAATATTGCTAAAAGAAATCAAGGGAGACCTAAAGAACTGGAAAAACATACCATGTCCATGGATTGGAAGACTAAATATAGTTAAGATGGCAATTCTACTTGAATTGATTTACAGATTCAATGCAATGCCAGTCAAAATCCCAACAACTTACTTTGCAGAAATAGAATAACCAAATGTATTTAGATGGGTTGCCACAAATAGCTAAAAATATCCTAAGGAAAGATAATGAAGTGGAAGTCCTCACACTACCAGACTATAAGCATATTAAAAGCTACAGTGGTCAAAAGAGCATGGTGGCTCTTGCTTCTTAGCTCTTTCTTTGCAAGGGTGCCTACATGTCCTTCTCACATATGTGTTTTCTGCCTGCTCAAACATAAAACAGCATATATAGCACTGGCATAAAGCTACTTGTTGTACTGAGCAATGAAATCAAATTGCAAGTTTAGAAAACAGACCACTGCATCTATGGACAGTTGGTCTGACAAAGTTTGCCAAGTCCACTCAACTGTGACAAAGCAGCCTCTTCAACAAATGGTGCTAGAGTACTGGATACTCTATATGCAAAAGTATGAAAGATGACATGTATCTCACGTATTCTACAAAAATTAACTCAAAATGGATCAAAGAACAAAACAGTAGAGGTAAGACCATAAAAGTTTTGAAGAAGGGCGGCTGCCGTGGCTCAGCAGGCAGAGCTCCGACCTGCCGTGCTGGAGGTCTGGAGTTTGATCCCTGGTGCCTCCTGCCCATATGCAAATTAAAAAAAAAAAAAAAGTTTTGAAGAAAATGTAGGGAAATAAAGATCTTACAGGAGGAGGTAGTTTCCTAGACCTTAACTTCAAAGCACAAGCAATATATGGGACCTCCTTAAATGAATACTTTCATGCTTCAAATCACTTTGTCAGGAAAGTAAAGTCACAGCCTACTCAATGGGAGGCAATATTTGGTAACTACCTAAATGGATAAGTGCTTAATATCTAGAATATATAAAGATATACAACAACTCAACAACAAAAAGACAAACAACCCAATTAAAAAATGGGCCAAAGATACTACAAGACACTTTTTCCAAACATTAAATACAAATGGTTAAAAAGCATATGAAAAAGATGCTCAACTTCACTAGCTATCAGGGAAATTCAAATCTAATCCACAAGATAACGCATTATAAAATGAGAATGGCCATTATGAAAAAAAACATAAAACTACAAGTTTCTAGAGAGGATGTGGATAAAAAGATAAAAAGGCACACTTATTCACTGTTGCTGAGAATGTAGAATGGTGCAACTGCAATGGAAGGAAGTTTGACAGTTCATCAGGATGCTAAGTACAGAATTGCCATACGATCCAGCAATCCCATGTCCAGAAGAACTGAAAGCAAGGACATGACTGGTTATGGCACACCAATGTTTTTAGCAGCATTATTCACAATAGCCAAGAGTTGGAAGAGGCCCAAATATCCATCAACTGACAAGTGGATAAACAAACTGGTATATACATATGATGGAATATTACATAGTTGAATGATGCAATTAAGTCATGACACATGTAACAACATGGATGAGCCTTGAGGACTTTATGATGAGTGAAATAAGTCAGAAACTTAAGGACAAATACTGAATGGTCTCACACATATGAACTAACTATATTGAGTAAACTCTGAGAGTTAAAGTTGAGAACACAAGTTATCAGGTGAAAGTAAAAAGATAGAGACTGGACATTTGTTGCTTAAGGAGTACAAAAGGTACTGGTAAGATCCAGGAATGGAAAGCACACTACTGTGTGAAGGTAGCACAATATTATAAGTATAATGAACAAAGCTGACTTTGAGTATGGTTGAAAGAGGAAGGCTTGGGCATGTATGGCAACAGAAGGAAAGATAAAGGATAAAAAATGGGACTGTATAACTTAGTAAAACTTCAAGTGGACGATGATGGTGATGAAATGCACAAATACAAGAAAGGTTTTACATAAGTGAGAAAAATTGCCTGTCACCATTGCAAGATATTAAAAATGGGATCATATATGGAAAAAAATACAATTAATGCAGATTAAGGTATGTAATTAACAGTAACACTGTAATATTCTTTCATTAATTGTAAAAAGACAATATACCAAAGCTATATGTCAATAGGAGGGAGACATAAGGGAGGGATATAAAATCTTATTTTCTCTCTCTTTTTTTCCCCCTCTTCTTTCTTTATGGAAGAAATGGGAATGTTCTCATAAAGACTGTGGTGGTGAATGCATAACTGTATCCAGGAGCCAGTGACCGTATACTTAGGATGGATTGTATAGTGTATGAATAAAATTGTTTTTAAATAAATTGAGAGATATAAGGGCTAGAGAAGATCTGGAAAGAGATATATACGTATTCACTATTGGTAAGAAAGTAGAATGTTGGAAGCTCCTGTGGAGGGCAGGTATCATATGATGCTGCAATCCAGTTACTAGGTATATCCTTGGAAGAACTGAAAGCAGAGGTGTGAATAGACATTTGCACACTAGTGTTTATGGTGGCATTATTCACGATTGCCGATGGATGGAGGTGGCCCATGGGTATATCACTTGATGAGAACAAGGGTGAACTGTGGTGTATACATACGATGAATATAGTGTGGCTGTAGAAAGGAATGAAGTCATGTGGCATGCAACAAGGTGAATGAACCTTGAGGGCATTATGATGTGCTAAATAAGCCAGAAAATAAAGGATAAATATTGTATGGTCTCACTAATATAAACTAAGTATAATGAAAAAACTGAGAATTAAATTCGAGAACACAGGTTATAAGGACATACAAAGTGGACAGAGATTGGGCAATCAATGATTAAGGAATACAGAATTTTCAATGAGGTTCACTATAAAGGTTGCTAGACTATAAGCTCTTGCAGCAGTCACATCTACTCCTAAGTTTCAACCGTTATTTATAAATTTTGAGATACTGTGTTCATGTATAACCTGGCAGTTCCCTGGAACTTTGGTATCTGTGTGACATCTGAGATTCAGAGTTAAAGTTCTGAGCTCTGAAAAGTCAGAAGTACTCCATACAGCAACTGTTAAAGAAGCTGAAGAGATCAGACTTTCAATTAGAGATATGGATGAAATGGAACTGATTAGGACTAAGGTAAATCAGAATACAGGGTAAAAGATGATATTATCTGTATTTTAAAACCTCAACTTCTGTGTAAGGAGCATATGTTTATTTGGTCCAAAATATAAATTTTCTGTAGCACACTATCTGATTTAATCTGTCTGGTCAGTTTATTTAAACAACCTCATTACATGGCACCTAGAATAGGGAATGAGATCTTATTCTATACAGGTTATTGTAATACCCTGATACATTCCAGAGTGTTTGACAGAAAATGAAAAAGTATTTGCGGAGTCCCCTGAGGGTTGGAAGAAAAAATGTGAACTATGAAGCTTCCCCACCTGGGGAATTCCTTATATTCTGTCAAGCATTAGAGACTCCCAATTTAATAAGCCAAGCCCTTCACCTTAAGGATCACTGTTATGAAACATATTTCTGCAAAGGAGAAGCTAAGCCTACTTATAATTATGCCTAAAAGTCACCCCAAGAGAACCCCATTTGTTCCTCAGATGGGCCATTCTCTATGCCAGATGGCAAATAAAATCTCTACCCTCCCTGCTAGGAAAGACATGGCTCCCAGGACTGTAAGTCTCCCTAGCAATGTGGGACATGACTCCCAGTGATGAGCCTGGCCCTTGCATCATGGGATCAACAATGCCTTCTTAACCAAAAAGGGAAAGAGAAATGAAAAAAGAAAGCTGCAGTGGTTGAGATTTCAGAGTCAAGAAGTTATTCTGGTTATTCTGGGTACTCTAACACAAGCTTCAGCCAGATATTATAAATTTCCACTGTATGCCAAGCCCCAACCAACAGTATTCCTGACAACCCAAAAGAATACCCTGGGTTCTTACTAAGACTCTATAAAGGTTTACCTGTTAAGTTTATTGTTTTTGGAAACTGACAACCTCCAGACAGCTCCCATGCCAAATAAGCTCTGAAAAACAGAGGTACGAGTCTCTCCATGAACATCAACCAGTTTCATTCCTCTACCCCATAATGTCAATACCCTGTTGCAGTAACCTTGAATTTGGAGATATAAGTACCATAAAACTGGATATTATCAAAGTTGTTTTCTTTAAAAACTTCTCACATTTTCTGAAATGTATTAACCTATTATACTGTAAGTATATTTCTGTGACTCGATTTTTCCGTCCAGTTTTCCAAGATTCTATAATGTTGTTGCACATAGATATATAATAGATCACTTTGAGAATACACAATAATTTTCAAATTGAGTCTATTGGGTGGTCATTCACTCAAACATAATTCTACATATCCCTGTACCTGGAAAACTACCTGTATAGCAACGCTACCCAAAAGTGGCTAATAAGCAAACTGTATGTCACCAGTACATGACAAGTTAAATACAGAAAGTGACAGCATTTAGAAATTTTCATAGCAATCTAAAAGCAACTTCGGTGAGGTACAACTGAATGATAAATTGTAAATTTTTATACAACTTGGTAAATTTTATCCTAAGTATATAGCCACGAGACTACCATGAAAATCAAGGTAGTGAACAAATCCATTACTTCAAAAGATTTCTGATGTCCCACTGTAATCCTCCTACTTGCCCTTACCTGACTCTCCTCCAACTTCAGGCAATTACAGATCTCCATTCTGACACTATATATTAGGTTTGCATTTGTGGGAATATTAAATGGAATCATGCAGTATGTACTCTTTCTTTCTGGATTCTCTCACAGCTATGTTGAAATTCATTCATGCTGTTGGGTACAACAATAGTTACATGCAAAACAATGAAAGTAAACTCACCCCCACAGAACACACACACATGAAAATGGGTCACAGACCTAAGTGTAAGACTACATTGTAATAAAAAAATACAGGATTGAATTCTTGTATCTTTACATTAAGCTAAGCATTTTAGATACCACAGAAAAGCACAAGTGACAAAATAAATAAATGGGATTTCATTAAATTAACTCTTGCTCCAAAGAACAAAACCAAAATACTGAAAACCCACAAAATAGAAAATATTTCCAAATCATAATCTACAAGATTATTATACAGAGTATGTAAAGAACTCTTACAACCCACCAATGAAAGGACAAACCTGGCCTCTCAGACTCCATATTCCTTTACTTATGAGAGTACCTGCATGCTCCTTCTCTGTATATGTACTTAATAAATTTCCTACCTACTTGCTCTATCTGTGCTGTGCCTCTGAACTCTTTCTTGTGGCACAGCCAAGAACCTGGAAACCAAAATCCAGTAACATAATTTGGCGAGCTAGCCAGGAAGCACTTTTCTCCAATCAACAGGACTGGCAGTCACCTCTGGTTTAGGCCCAAGAGAAATGGGTACATACCAATGGGAATGTCTTTCCCTGAAAGCCAAAAGTGAGGTTTACAGGATAAGCAAAATCCTGGCTATCCTGATTGGAGTTAGCTAAGCCAGAAAAAGGTGATAAGCCCCCTAGTTCATCCCCAAACGAGCATGCAGGCCCTCTTGCTCTCTGCTCACTTACAGCAAAACTCTGATGACTAGTGTTTTGGTTTGCCTAATCTGCCAAATTGCAATATACAAGAAATGGAACAGCTTTTAAAAAGGGAATTTATGTTGCAAATTTACAGTTCTAAGGCCACCACAATGTCTAAACTAAGTCATCCAGGGAAAGATACCTTGATTCAAAAAAGGCCAATTGTCCAGTTGTTAAATGCCTCTGTCACTTGGGAAGGCACATGGCTGGCATCTGCTGGTCCTCTGGCTTCTGGTTTCAAAAAGCTCCCCTGGGGGCATTTTCTTTCTGCATCTCCAGATGTCTGGATCTTGTATTGTCTTTGTCGGCTCTGATGCTTCTGAGGGCTCTCCAAAATGTTCCCCCTTTTAAAGACTCAGGTAAGCTAATCAAGCCTACATTAAATGGGCAGAGTCACATCTCCATCTAATCAAAAGGGTAGACCCACAACTGACCATTGGTCAATCTCCATGGAAACAATCTAATCAAAGGTTTCCACCCTAAACAATAGGTTTGGCCCCCCAACATGGGTCAGGATTAAAATATGGCTTTTCTGGCATACATAATAGTTTCAATACAACTGGCTTCTATTTCTCTCTGGGTACTTCCATCTCATCTCCTACTACATCTCAAATCCCAGCACATTTTACTATTAGTACTTCTGAGGGTGTTGCCCAGTACAGGCAGAAATCACTGGCTGAGGAAATTAGGCTGTTGGGTGTGCATTCACTTTGTTGAAAAAGATTTATAGTGCAAGGGATGGATGGAGGGAGCCTCACTCCTGGCCTTGTCCTATAGTATGCCCATATGCAGACCCATGGATTGCCTGAAAAGTATAATAACCACATTTTATTGTACGACTGGCCTTTCTTGGAACGTTCCCACTTAAGGGGAGCCTGATATCATTTTGCATGTTACTTCCCTCTAGCCCAATCTGGAGTTCATCTGTGGCAAATCCTTTCCATTCTTGTAGGCAGTAAATTCTGAGCACAGACACTCAGGAAGATGAGTGGGTTGGCTCAGGTGTATTGGGATGGTCCCAGGCCATCCATCTCCTGAATCTTCAAGAGTCACAGGGATGCCTGGGGATAAAGAGCTTGATCCCATGGACCCAAGGAATCAGCGCTGAAAATGGCATAGACACCAGTACTGAAATCTGCCTTTTTCTCTTCTCTTTCTTCCTTAGAGAAGGGTGGTGCTTCTAACATTCTGGCTGACAGTCCACTGAGCTGCCTGCTATGAAACAGGAATAACCTTCCTACTATAGAGCTAAAAATGAAAAGGCTTATTTTCTGCTGCAATACTGTCTGGCCACAGTAGTGGCTGTAAGGGAAAAGTCAGTTACAACTCTTTCCTACTGTTGAACCTCATCCCTCCACCCCTAAGTTGTCACTTGTGTTATGCCCATGTCTCAAAATCCATTACAGAAAAAACCAACTGTTCTTTAAAAAACATGAAAAAGATGTGTGACCAAGGCAATTAATTGCAGTACACTAAGGGAAATCATCCAGTAGAGAGAGGAAAACCCAGCCATGTTCCACAGGAGATGAGTAGAAGTTACTAATGTCAACCTGGTGTGCCAGTTTGAAAGGATTATATGCCCTAGAAAAGCCATGTTTTAATCCTGATCCATTTTGTGGAGGCAGCTATTTCTCTTAATCCCTATTTAGTACTGCAAATTGGAAACTATATTAAATTATCTCCATGGAGATGTGTCTCACCCAATTGTAGGTATTAACCTTTGATTAGAGGAAGATGTGACTCCACCCATTCCAGGTGGGTCTTGATTAAGTTTACTGGAATCCTGTAAAAGAGGAAATATTCTGGAAAAAGCCATGAGAACCATGAGAGCCCAAGCAGCCACAGACCTTTGGAGATGAAGAAGGAAAATGCTTCCAGGGGAACTTCATGAAACAAGAAGCCTGGAGAGAAAGCTAGCAGATGTCATCACGTTCACCATGTGCCTTTCCAGTTGAGAGAGAAACCCTGAACACCATCGGCCTTCTTTTGTTTTGTTTTGTTTTTTCTTGACACATTTCTCTTATGTTATTGATTTTTCTATATCACAAAGATTTTAAAATTTTACAGCAAGAAACTTCAGACATTTGAAAACAGTTTTAAAAAATATTTTTATAGATAAATCTTCACACACATATAGTCCACATATGGTATACTATCAATGGCTCCCAGTACCATTGTATAGTTCTATGTTCATTACCATGATCATTTTTTAGAACATTTGCATCACTCCAGAGACCATCGGCCTTCTTGAATCAAGGTATCTTTTTCCCTGGATGCCTGAGATTGGACAGTTCTATAGACTTGTTTAATTTGGACAATTTCATGGCCTTAAAATTGTAAATGGGCAACTTAATAAATTTCCCTCTTTAAAAGCTGTTCTGCTTCTGGTATATTGCATTCCAGCAGCTAGCAAATTAGTACACCTGAGTTTCCGGTGTTATAGGTCATATTTGGGGGGGCACCCATTTCATCAGCCAGTCATTCAGAGAAAGGTGCAAAAGTTCTCCTAAGTTCTGCAAATTCCTACTAATGACTTTTTAAAAGCTGCCTTTTCTGTTTTTAACAATTGAAACAAGGGTGAGGGGAAGGAGAAGGCAAAGAGAGGTAAGCAAAAGACCATAGAACAGGCTCAGCTTATTGTAGTTACCATTAACAATATCCTGTCCTCTCAAGGTCACCCAAATTGTGGCTCCAAGCCTCAGGGCCTTGCTTCAACTATGGGTCAGAGAGTCACTGACAGAGTGCCAAAAACTTTGAAACAACCTGCAACCTTGAACAAACCAGGGCCTTGCCCCAAGTGTCACCAACATGGGCTTCAGGCCCAGAGACTGCACTTTGGGTGGGGGATGGGGGGCAGGACAGCTCCTCAAGCCCTGCTCACAGCAAGTAAAGACTGAGGGTGCCCAAGGCAATGTATGGTTCTGCTGACTTCCCGTCTGACCAACCTAGAAGAGCCCCAGAGGACTCAATGGGACAAGTAAGATTATTACTTTCTTAATTAACACTAGAGCCACTCTGCCCTGAACTGCTACTCTGGGCCTACTTCCATTTAGACTTGCCTAGCTATAGGAGTTAACAGTAAACCCAAAACTAAAATCTTTACTATCCCTCTCCTTTGTAAGCTTAAAAAAGTCTAGTATCCCAACAATTTCTCATTGTCCCTAAATACCTCACCCCCCTTCTACTTAGATCTTTACTCCCTGTGGGCCACCTAAGACCAGTAAATGGAAGACTAGTAAACCTGACAAATACCTACCCCTTGTTTGCTCTGAGGCTCCTACTAGGTGGAGGCCTCTTACCATCCCAAAGGAGATCCTTAAGTAAATAAACCTGTCTGTATAATATGGAAGCATCCCAGGATAAGCCCATGAATAACTCCTAACTGCATTCAAGTTTTCAATACTAAATCTTAAAAAACTCATTTTTTTATTTGATCAGTGAATAAAAAAGTATTTGCAAAGTCCTCTTTGGGGAATGGTGAGAATGGGGGAAAATCCAACTTCCCCAAGTTGAATTCTTGATATTCTCACAAGCAGTGTGGACAACCAAAGCTATAGGCTGAGCCCCCAGTTTTTGGGTTTGTTCATATGAAACTTAACCCCACAAAGGATAGGTCAAGCCTACTTAAAATTAGGCCTAAGAGTCACCCCCCAAGAGAGCCTCTTTTGTTGTTCAGATGTGGCCTCTTTCTCCAGCCAATACAACAAGCAAACTCACCACCCTCCCCCTGCCTACGTGGGACATGACTCCCAGGGGTGTGGACCTTCCTGGCAACGTGGGACAGAAATCCTAGAATGAGCTGAGACTCAGCATCAAGGGATTGAGAAAAACCCTAGAATGAGCTGAGACCCAGCATGAAGGGATTGAGAAAATCTTCTCGACCAAAAGAGGGAAGAGTGAAATGAGACAAAGTGTCAATGGATGAGAGATTCCAAACAGAGTCAAGAGGTTATCCTGGAGGTTATTCTTACGCATTAAGTAGATATCACCTTGTTATTCAAGATGTAATGAAGAGGCTGAAGGGAACTGCCTGAAAATGTAGAGCTGTGTTTCAGTAGCCATGTTTTTTGAAGATGATTGTATAATGATATAGCTTTCACAATGTGACTGTGTGGTTGTGAAAACCTTGTGTCTGATGCTCCTTTTATCTACCTTGTCAACAGATGAGTAGAACATATGGAACAAAAATAAATAATAGGGGGAACAAATGTTAAAATAAATTTAGTTTGAAATGCTAGTGATAAATGAAAGGGAGGGGGAAGGGGTATGGTATGTATAATTTTTTTTTCTGTTTTCATTTTATTTCTTTTTCTGAATAGATGCAAATGTTCCAAGAAATGATCATGATGATGAATATGCAACTATGTGATGATATTGTGAATTACTGATTATATATGTAGAACAGAATGATCAAAATAGGAATGTTTGCATTTGTTTGGTTTTTTTTTTTTGGTATTTAAAAAAACAAAATAAAATAAATTATTTTTAAAAAACCTCATTTTTGTATACCTCTTTACCCTAACTTTCAATACCTTTTTGTTATTAAATGGCAAACATTTACTAAAAAAAATCCCCACTTTACTCAAACAGGGCTGCCCCAAAGGTTTGAAAATAATCCCTGTATCTTTTAAAATACCTAACAGCAGACCTCACTGGCTTCCAACTGCCTCAAAGTATGGTCTTGGAATATTTTAACTTTGTAAACTAACATATTCCTAATATAAGTGAATTTTGTTTGTTGTAATCATTGCTAACTGAATATAGAAAGCTGGAGAAGTTCAAAAAGTAAATTTTGTAGTCATTACTAACTACAAATCTTGAGGAGAATGGAAAGTATAAAAGTGTGGTAGTTAGATTCAGTTGTCAACTTGGCCAGGTGAGCATGCCTAGTTCTGTTGCTGCGGACATGAGCCAATGGTACGTGAACCTCATCTGTTGCTGATTACATCTGCAGTCGGCTAAGAGGCATGCCTGCTGCAATGAATTATGTTTGACTTAATTGACTGTTACTTAAATGAGAGAGCTCAACATAGCACAGCCCAAGGAGCTCAGCATACCTCATCTCAGCACTCGCAGCTCAGCCCAGGCCTTTGGAGGTGCAGAAAGAAATCACCCCAGGGAAAGTTGCTGGAACCCAGAGGCCTGGAGAGAAGACCAGCAGAGACCATCCTGTGCCTTCCCACGTAAGAAAGTACCTCAGTGGAAAGTTAGCTGCCTTTCCTCTGAAGAACTAATGAAATAAATCCTCTTTTATTAAAAGCCAATCCATCTCTGGTGTGTCGCATTCCGGCAGCTAGCAAACTAGAACAAAAAGTAAATTTTATAGTCACTGTTAACTGCAATAAGTTATATAAAGTTTATAGGGATGAATTCAGTCTGTCATAATCAATGCTCCTCTCTGTTAAACTACTCTTAATGAAGTTATAGTTTATCTTGATGATCTAAATACTGTCTAAAGGATAAAAATTTTATATCATATCAGAATACCCTTGTTAATATTTATGTTGCCCTTATCATCCTTTATTTCAGAAACAAGTCTTCTCACTTAAAGGAAAACTTACAAAGGATTTGTTCTCACCTTGTGAAAGTGAGGTGTAAAACAGTTTAACATTTACATAAAAGTGTTTTAACAAGTATTACAGTAATTAAAAGAAATTTACTATCCTTCTGTTAGCTGATTTTGGATGGGTGAAATGTTATTCACATATTTAGAAATTGTTTCTATCCTAATACTGACCTATATAATGATCAAATTTACTCATCAGTTATACAACTTTACTCTAAAGCTTCCCTAAAAGTACAGGTGGTCAGCTATAAGTCAGAATATCATCTTCAACAAAAAGAACTTTAAAGGTAAAACAAGGTAAGTTTACAAACTATGTTCTACCTGTTAATTAACCTAATCCTAGTAAATGTGTAAAAGTAAAACAAGAAAAAACTTGTTACAGTTTGTAGTTGATAACCCCCAATATAAAACAATTGCCAAATGTTTTTATTTCTGAAAATAAATTCAGTTAAAATGCTTATAAAAAACTAAAACTTAAAGTGTAACCTCTTACGGCAATCACATTTCAAACTCCTAAGCTTTAACTCTTATTTCTAAATTCTGAAATGCTTTGCTCTCTGTATAACCTAGTAATTCCCTTAATACCCAGAGTTAAAGTTCTCTAGCTGTAAAAGTAAATATTACTCTATACAACAAAATGCAAATGATGCTGATTTAGTTAGGACTAACAAATATAATATTGTCTATATTCTAAAACTATTATAATTCCCCACCTGGGGAATTCCTTCTATTCAATGACAGCCCCCAATTTAATAAGTCAAAGCCCTGCCCCCAGGAACTTTAGCCCAAAAAGCAAAACTAATTTGCCCTCACCTGGGCTCTAGAAATTAAAAAGAGGGGAAAAAGCTATGCCTTCCAAGTCCTGGAAGCTCACAGAGCAGGGTAAAAGAACAAAGCTTTCTCTCAATTAAACACCACCAAGAAATACTCAATCTCTTAAGTGCTGCGCTTTTACCTACAAAAGATAGCAGCAATTCATTGCCCTGGCCAACAAAAAAAAACATCTTTCAAAGAAATCACTGGGCTGACACAGCGGCCAAAGGCACAGCCCAATCTATCAAACCTCTTTTAAGCTTGATTCCCACACCTC
>PVIY010024847.1:0-37498 GCA_004026745.1 Myrmecophaga tridactyla
TTCCTTGAATCCTGTTCTATAGAGTGGCCATAAACCTGGAAATATAGCCAAGTATACATAATAAATAATGTGTCATTAGGTCATCAAAATAAGTTAGTTTCAATGGCATCCCAGGAGCTGTTCAATGCATTGTTCCAGGGTAGCGATGCTTAATTCAATGTGCTGGACAAAACTGCAGTGAACCAGGTGCCTTAAAGCAGTGGTTTCACCACCCCTGGGTGTGCATTTGTGGTGTGTCACCTGTGATTCTTATTGAGTAAAATTGTGCATATGGCGTGCCCCAGGGGAAGTAAGCAAGCTGATTAAGATCTGAGCGCTGGAGGCCTGCTCCAAAGCGTCACACCATCCAACCAACTTTGAAAATTATCCACCGTCCACTTCCTCTCCAGTTTCAATGGACAGAGCCGTGTGCCCCCTGTTGACCCACTCCCAGTGACTTCCCAGCCCATCGAGAATGGGTATTCCTTGCCACTTACCCTGGTAAGGTATGTTAAGCATTTGTTTATTTTCCCAACTTTTGTTGATCCTGTATTAAATATATTGCCCTACACATGTGATAATAGTTTTGTAGTAAATGAGAAGCTCAATAAGTTAGACCATTGATCACTCCATCACTCATCAAGAGTCTTGTTGCTTCCATAGGTAAAAGAACCAGAATCAATCTTTATATGAGTAGTGGTGGATTTTATGTTACTATTATTTTATTTGTGGAGGAGAAAACTACATTTGCTATCCCATAGATTCTGTATTTTGTGCTAACAAAGGCATGCCCCGTTTCTTCCTACTCTAGTGGTTTTATCAGTGTCACCTGGACTGACAGTGTCAGCGTCACCTGGGAAATTGTGAGCAATGTCGTTTGTCAGGGTGCATCTCAGACCTACTGAATCAGAAACCCTGGGGGCAGGCCCAGGGAGCTGTGTCGTAGCAGGACCTCCAGGTGAGACTAGTGCATATTGAAGTTTGAGAACCATTGTTTTACATCTCCCCGAGTCAGATATTAATGGAGAATATGGTTTCATACTTGGTTGACTTCCCACCGAGCCATAAATGATTGCTGTCATATGCAGTGGGCCTAGTATGATGTGCAGTTGACTTAGAGACTCCTGCTGCATCAAGAATTCATTTAATTCTCAAAGTAGAGCTTAAACTATGAGCCTGCATTAGGTAAATATTTATTCCATGCAGTATGAAAAAAAACCTAATTCAAAAATTTAAATCATTGATGATTTAGGAAGGTGTGTATGTTCTGAAAAATGAGTCCATGAGCAAGTTAAATGAAGTAGATAATCTGATAAAATATCTCAATTCTAGCCTAGAAGCAATGTGAATCTGCCGAATTTTTTTTTTTCAATTAACCACCTATAAGCTATTAGGACTACACAATTTGGGCATAGAACTTCTCTAACACAAAGTGTTTCATTTAGTCTTAAAATGCCAGCTTGATATCCCCATTGTTAGTTGAACAAAAGAATCTCTGGTCTAGGTAGCAATTTCATTCAATGTTTTCAACATTTCATGTATGGGCCAATATTTTTTGTAGGGAAAGTATCATATTTCCCTTCAAATGTCTATTGTAACTGAAACTATGTGGGCACTGAGGTGCCAAATAATTCTAGATGTGGGTTCAGAGACATCATCATTCCTATGAAGGGAAACCAAATCTGGCAGAGACCTGTTGATCAAGGTTTGTTATGCATGGCAGGATACACAGGACAGAATATAATCATCTGTCAATTGCAGGGATATTTTACAGTCAAATAGGGCATTATTTATAAACGAAAATGAATGGTTATTATAGACTAAAAAAAACTCCATAAACAATAATTGGATAATAGTAAAAGATCTAAAAGGCTTAACAATTAATTGACAATTATGTGGCAGTATCCAGCATGCTGTATACCTGGGAAAAGAAAACATGGCCCAGATTTTTAATGTGTTCTCTAAATCAGACATTCAATTTTCAATGGAAACTGGATTGGATATAAACATAAAAATCCATGTGGGGTGGTGCAACAGTGGTTCAGTGGCAGAACTCTCGCCTGCCATGCTGGAGACCCAGGTTCAATTCCTGGAACCTGCCCATGCAAGGGGGAAAAAAAGCCATGTGTTGTTCCTGGCTTTATAATTACCTGATTTTTTTTTTTTTACCCAAATAGATATTTCAGCAAGTAAAATGTGTAATGTCCCAGGTGTGTGACTGCTTCTAGGAGTATATGTCCTTCTCATCCACACAAGTGAAAAGGACCATTTGCATTTAGCAGGGAATTTGTTGGCAGGGTCTGAATGCACCCAAGTTGGAAGCAGACCTGCTGTCACATACCCCAAAAGTCATGATCAAGTCCCAGCCTCAGTCCTGTGGGTGAGAGCCCATTTGTAAATAGGGCATTCCAAAATGTTATTAATTAAGGTATGGACTCGCTTGTGAATAGGATCTCCAAAGATCCTGTTAGGTGAAGCCCAACAAAATCAAGGTGGACCTTAATCCCTGTGCCTGGAGTCTTTATAAGCCAAGGAAACTTGGACACAGTCAGTGAGTAGAAGCCAGAAGTCAGCGGAGCAGAAACCAGGAGTGAGAGCTCTCCATGTGGCAGGATTGCCAGAACCTACAGTCCTGCCTATAGGTTCCTTGATGTTGTACTTCTACCTTCCAAAGCTGTAAGCCAATAATTTCTCCTCATTTAAGCCAATCCATCATAGCAGCCCTGGCAAACTAAGACATTTGATGAGATGATCCTTGTGTGTAAGTCCATTAATTCATCAATACTAAATATTCTGGCCTCTGGCAAATCTGTGTATATAAAGAGTTTTCTTTACTTATAGAGAGAACATGAAACATCATTTAATATTAACCCACATAAAAGTCTACAGATGAAAAAAATTCCATTCAAAATAGCAACTAAAAGAATCAAGTACTTAGGAATGAACCTAACTAGGGACGTAAAGGACTAGTACATAGAAAGCTACATAACATTGCTAAAAGAAATCAAAGGAGATCTAAATAGGTGGAAAGACATTCCTTTACGAAAGCTAAATATAGTTAAGATGTCAATTCTCCCCAAATTGATCTACAGATTCAACACAGTACCAATCAAAATTCCAACAACCTACTTTGAAAATTTGGAAACTTTAACTACCAAATTCATCAGGAAGGGAAAGAGACCCCAAATAGCTAAAAGCATCCTAAAAAACAAGAACAAAGTGGGAGAATTAAAATTCCCTGACTTTAAAACCTATTATAAAGCCACAGTGGTCAAAACAGCATGGTTCTGGCACAAAGACAGAAGCATTGACTAATGGAATTGAATCGAGACTGCAGAAATAGACCATCAAATCCATGGTCAACTGATTTTTGACAAGGCCCCCAAATCCTCTGAACTGGGACAAAATAGTCTTTTCAGTAATTGGGCATGGAAGAACTGGATATCAATAGCTAAAAGAATGAAAGAGGACCCATATCTTACACCCTACACAAAAATTAACTCAAAGTAGATCAAATACCTAAATTTAAGAACTAGCACCATAAAGCTTCTAGAAGAACATGTAGGGAAACATCTTCAAGACCTAGTATTAGGAGGTAGCTTCCTTAACTTTACACACAAAGCACAAACAACAAAAGAAAAAATAGATAAATGGGAACTCCTCAAAATCAAATGCTTCTGTACCTCAAAACACTTTGTCAAAAAGGTGAAGAGGCAGCCAGCTTAATGGGAGAAAATATTTGGAAATCACATATCTGACAAAGGTTTGCTTTCCCGTATACACAAAGAGATCATACAACTCAACAACAAAAGAACAAACAATCCAAGTATAAAATGGGCTAAAGATTTGAATTTAAAGATTTTCTGAAGAGCAAATACAGAGGGCTCAAAAGTACATGAAGAGATGCTCATTTTCACTGGTTATAAGGGAAATGCAGATCAAGACTACAATGAGATACCACCTCACACCTGTAAGAACGGCTGCTATTAAATAAACAGGAAACTATAAATGTTGGAGAGGATGTGGAGAAACTGTGACACTCATGCTCTGCTGGTGGGAATGTATAATGGTGCAGCCACTATGTAAGACTGTTTGGCAGTTCCTTAGGAAACTAAATATCAGGTTGCCCTATGACCCAGCAATACAACTACTTGGTATATACCCAGAAGAACTGAAAGCAATGACACAAACAGACATTTGCACACCAATGTTCATAGCAGCATTATTCACAATTGTCAAAAGTTGGAAACAAACCAAATGCCCATCAACAGACGAGTGGATCAACAAAATGTGGTATATACATACGGTGGAATATTATGCAGCAGTAAGACAAAATGACATCCCGAAGCACATGAAAAGATGGATGAGGCTTGAGGACATACTGCTGAGTGAAGTTAGCCAGACGCAAAAGGATAGTTGCTGTATGAGTCCACATTTATGACTAGCATAAAGGTAAAATCAGAGGCTTATAATACAGAATATAGGGGCTTAGAGATGCATAGAAGCTAGAGATGGGTGAAACATTAGCTAATGAGGTTAAACTCCAACGTAAGAAAATCGAGAGGAATGTAGGTGGTTCTCTAGTGGGTCTGTAAGTAATAGTACCATATTGAATATGAACAAGATTGAAAGGGCTTGTATAGACCTACATGTCCCACTGATTAACACTAGAAATATGAACTCTCACAAGAATTACTTCAAAAGTATGATTCTTGTATAAAGAGTGTTTAATTCCAGGGTCCAGGGGGAAAACTGCTATTGCATGCTATGAGCTATGTTCAAAAGGAAACCATCAGCACTACCACAGCAACAGCAGAGGTAAATAATGGCAGAAGGGACAAAGTTAAGAGGAGATTTAGATTTTTTATTTGGCGAGGGTGTGTTTATTGGTTTTCTTTGTCTTGAGAACAATGAAATTATCTAAATTGAGAGTGTTGATGGACTGTGGACTTTGGGCCCTCTACATGATGTGCGGTGAATGCAGATGGCCGAAGGATGCACTTACAGAGAAGTAGACTGTCCAACGATGGTGTATACTTATGAAGGAAGGCTGTGCTGCTACAAAAAGAAACAAAGTTGTGAGGAATGCAGCGAAGTGAATGAACATGTGGAACATTAAGTGAGATAAAATAAGCCAGAAACAAAAGAACAAGAATGGTATGGTTACCTTTAGAATATGCTTATAAGAAAACAAAGGCCTAGATTATAAACTTTTAGAGCAGACACATTAAGTCCGGAGTGGTGATTATTGTGTCTGGATTTTGAGAGGCTGTTTTATATATATAACCTGATGTTTAGAAATAAGAATGAAGCCGAATAGGTTGGGGTTAAAGTAATTCAGAACATAGGGGCAAGGAAGATAATGTCTGTATTTTAGAACCACACATACTTTTTGAGGACAATGGAAGAAAGGTTTATCTGGTCTGGAACTGGAATTTTCTGTAGTGCATAATCTAGTTCAACCTATCTGTATAGCTCATTTGAATAATTGAAACACAGGGAACACAGAATAAGAAAGAGGTCCGTTAATCCTGTATAGATTATTGTAATGCCTGGATACATCCTCGAGTATATTAAGCAGATAATCAAAAAGCATTGGCAAAGTCCTCTGGGGTAAGGGAGAAAAATATAGAACTATTAAACCTTACCATCAGGGAATCCCCGATACTGTGTCAAAATTTAGGGACACCCAAGTCAATAAGCCATGCCCCCAATCATGAGGTTTACTCTTGTGAAGCTTATGTAGGTAGTGGAGAAGCTTAGACTACCTACAGGCATGCCCAAGAGTTACTTCTGGAGGACCTCTGTTGTTGCTCAGATGTGGCCTAAGTCTCTCTAAGCCCAACTCTGCAAGTGAAATCATTGCCCACCCCCTACATGGGACATGACATCCGGGGGTGAAAGTCTCCCTGGCAATGTGGGAGATGATTCCCAGGGATGAATCCAGACCTGGCACCATGGGATCGACAATTCCATCCTGACCAAAATGCAGAAACGAAGCGTAACTAATAAAGGATCAGTGGCAGAGAGCGTTCAAATAGAGTCAAGAGGCTACTCTGGAGGTTGCTCTTACACAAGCTTCAGGTAGACCTTGCTACCTATCATAACCTGCCAACCCCCAACCAGGACCATTCCAGCCAATCCTAAAGAACACCTAGGGCAATATATAAGATTTCACAAGGGTTCCAGGCTTGGAACTTTCCAGAAACCTACAACATCCAGATGTGTCCCTGGTCCAGATAAATCCTGAAACCTAGCCCAGCTTCTCCAGAACATCAGATAGTTTCACCTCCCTACCCTGTATTAGTGACAGACCCTTCCAATATGAGAAATTTAGGATTGCCATAGCCCAAATACCTCTAAAGACAGGGATGGAAAGATCAAAGGTGATGGAGTTATACAGTGAAGATATGTTTAACAAATGAATATGTTGCTGAATCATTAAATTGGTATTTCTTTTAGTCTCCATTATTTTAGAGCAGCTAGAAGTAAAAACCTAAAATTGTGAAACTGTAACCCATGTTAAACTCTGAAATATGTTCTACAACTAATTGTGGTGCTGTGCTTTGAAATTTATAGCTTTTTTGTATATATGTTATTTTACACAAGAAAAGGAAGGAAAAAAAGTCAATTGTGATGATAAAAAGTATTTGCGCCCTCTAGCCTCCTATATTCTGGAGTGGCTAGAAGAAAAAACATGAGAGGATCATATGTTAGCCCATGACAAACTCTGGGATCTGTCCTGTAACTACTTGTTGAAGAGTGCTTTGAATACTATTGCTTTTTTATTTCTTTGCTTTGTATATATGTTATATTAAACAATAAAAAATTGTTTTAAAAAGTCTACAGATACATTTATGCATAGTTGTGTGTGATTGAAAGGGAAACAGAAAGAAAGACAAGAAAGAAGCTTTTTATAAACAATATTCAGGGAGCTAAACCTGGAAGATTTGAAGATTAACTTTTCCAATATAAACTTGCAAGATTATTTGTACTTCATCTTTTTCATTTCATCACTCTCCTACTCTTATGTCTACACGGATCTCTCTGGTCCACATATTTCAAAACTAACCAACATCATCTCCTTTCTTGGCAAACAATATGACTTTACCTTCAGATCATCCCTTGCAATCTTATGGGAAGAAATGACCAAACATCACTTGAATATGAAAGGTGAGAGGTATAGGGATAACACTGTTATAGTTTGTAAGCTGAGAGAATGTGATATACCAGAAATGGAATGGCTTTTCAAAAGGGGAATTTATTCAATTGCAAGTTTACAGTTCTAAAACTGTGAAAATCTCCAAATTAAGGCACCAACAAGAGGTTACCTCCACCCAAGAAAGGCCGATGGAGTTCCAAGTTTCTCTCAGCTGGAAAGGCATATGGCGACATCTGCTCGCTTTGTCTCCTAGCTTCTTGTTTCATGAAGTTCCCCTGAGGGACATTTTCCTTCTTCATCTCCAAAGGTCTCTGGCAGTGTGGACTCTGTTGGTTCTGGTGGCTCTAAAGCTATTCCCAAAATGGGTAGAAACATATCTCCATGGAAACCATCTAATCAAAAGTTACCACCCACAATTGGGTGGGTCACATCTCCATGGACACAATCAAAAAGGTACTACCCAGCAATATTGAATGGTTTTTCTGGGGTTAGAATAGATTCAAACT
This sequence comes from Myrmecophaga tridactyla, assembly GCA_004026745.1. Lineage (NCBI taxonomy): Eukaryota > Metazoa > Chordata > Mammalia > Pilosa > Myrmecophagidae > Myrmecophaga > Myrmecophaga tridactyla. The sequence goes on from PVIY010024847.1 coordinate 7,648, forward strand.
GGCACATTCATCCCTTTGGGCCCCCCAAAAAACATCTTCTTTCCAAATGCATTCATTCCATAACAATATGAGAAAGCCTTAAATGATTTTGGTAACAATATAAACACAATACAAAGTCAGAAACAATACAAAATCTCCTCAAAGTCAGCTACAGGCATGGTCTGTCCTAGGTAAAATTCTCCTCTGGCTCTGGACCTGTAGAACTCAGAACAAGTTATTTGCTGCCAATGTACAAAGAAAGGACAGTCATAGGAAACATATTCCCATTTCTATAGGGAGGAACTGGAAGAAACACAAGGGTCACTGGACCCAAGCAGTTCTGGAAACCTGCAGGACAAAGGCCATTAGATTTCAAAGTCTGAGAGACATTTATCTTCCGGGCTTTAGAAAGCGGCAGTCCCAGCTTTCCAAGGGCCTACACTGAGGCCCACCTCTCTTCGAATGCAACCTTGGGTAACACTGGGGAGCCCAGCCTTATCTCCACTCCACCCTCTCCAAGCATCAGGGCTGCACCCAGGCCCTCTGCCATCTCCAGGGCACATGCTCAACCCCTCCACAACAATGTGGTGGCAGCCAGGCTCCCCCCAATCCCCAAGGAATGCACTGTACCCTCTCCAAGGCCTGAGGTGGTACAACTCTTCCACTGCAAGGAGGTGGAAAGCCCACTTTCTGCTTCTGGGGCAAACTCACTCTCTCCGCCTATATGGGTGGGTCCACTCTTCTGGCCACTCTCCTGGTCTCTTGACTTCAGACCTCAGCCTCCATGGTTCTGCCTCTGAAGACGTTTTACCTTCATTTTGTCCCTTTTCTGAGACTCTTAGCACAGACTGCCAGTAGTTCTGTTTACACAGCTCCCACAACACTCTTGTTGGTTTTCTATGCATTATGCTCAGACCATGCCCATCAGACAAAAGGAGTTTCCACAAGTCCTTCCTGGATAACTCCATCTCCAATCCTGGCTTTTCTGTAATGGCTGACTGCTTCCATGTCTGGTTAAATCCTCAGGTGGAGCACTATTCTCTGGGGTCTTCTTTCTAGAAGCCCAGATATTTCCAAACCATCAACTTCTGGTTTCTTTATACCCAAAAGTTCTGTTCTTAACTTATCTCTTTCCTCTTGCATTTTACTATAAGCTTCAAAGAGCAACCAGATGGCATTTTCCACATTTACCTTGAAATTTCTTCTGTTAAAAATCCACACTCGTTACTCTCAAATTATGACTTCCATCCACAAAGAATGCCTTCCTTTCATTTGGAATGACACATTCATCATCTTACATGAGAGCCATATCTGTTTATGTTTTTAAAAGTGAAAGACTTTCCCAATAATTCAATCAAAAAGGTAAGAAAATATTCTATTGAAAAGGCTGAAGGAAGACAGGAATAACCATGTTTTTTCTGGTGGAGTAATACGTTGGCACAACCTCTGTGGAGGGGAATTTGGCAATACCTCCAATGCACATGCATTTAGTGAAGCCGTGACTAGTAATAAGTATGGAAGACACCACTCCACAAATGCAGAACAATCATCGATGTTAGGTGGAAACAAGAAGGAAAGAAGAGAAATGACAGCAGGACATATCTGAGTTTACCTTTTCACAGTTTCGACATTTGAACCATGTAAATATTTCATATATTTGGACAGTGTCTTCCACCACTGGACAGCGTCTTCCAGCCCATGATTGGGAATATGCTGCCAAATCACATGAAACGCTCAAGAATTATTTTTCTTGGTCTTTATTCAAATATCTCCTCCCAATTTATTTATTATGTTTGGGTATTAAAGCTGGAAACCTGGGACTCACAAGTTTTCAGCATTCACCTACTTGCCTCAAAATGATGGTGCAAGCCCTGCCAAGCTGGAAGTGTTATCTCAGGGTGAATCCCAGAGCTGGTGCCAGCAGCCCTGTAAGGCCTAACTGTATATAGGATTGAAACAGATTATTTCATAAACACTCCCATTCAACATGGATGACACCAGGTCTTAAAACAGAGTGCTTAATTCAGAGTGCAGTAGACAAAGAAATAGAAGCCCAGCCATGCCCCCTTCTCTCCATATTACAATCTCTCCCCAGGTGGGAGACCCTCAGGGTTTAGTGTGCTCCCTCAGGTTGGGCCTGGTGGTGCCAGGGACTGCCCTTGGGTTACAGCTTAGTACCACCTACAGCACGTGCTGCATAGCCCCAGCCGACATCCAGGGTCCTGTGCCCCTTTGTGCCTCCCCACACTTCACACTATCAGAAATAGGTGTGTGGTAGTTAGATTCAGTTGTCAACTTGGCCAGGTGAAGGCACCTAGTTCTATTGCTGTGGACATGAGCCAATGGTATGTGAACCTCATCGGTTGCTGATTATATCTGCAGTCGGCTAGGAGGCGTGCCTGCTGCAATGAATGATGTTTGACTTAATTGGCTGGTGCTTAAATGAGAGACTCAACGTAGCACAGCCCAAGCTGCTCAGCACACCTCATCTCAGCACTCGCAGCTCAGCCCAGGCCTTTGGAGATGCAGAAAGGAATCACCCCTGGAAAAGTTGTTGGAACCCAGAGGCCTGGAGAGGAGGCCAGCAGAGACCATCCTGTGCCTTCCCACGTAAGAAAGAACCTCAGATGAAAGTTAGCTGCCTTTCCTCTGAAGAACTAATGAAATAAATCCCCTTTTATTAAAAGCCAATCTGTCTCTGGTGCATTGCACTCCGGCAGCTAGCAAACTAGAACCAGGCATCTCCACACTCATCCTTGACCCATCCCCATCCCTCCACCTTCGTCAGCCGCTCGCTGATGCTTAATATCACTTTCTCAAAGCATGAGCTCAAATCTTGTTGATCAAACTGTTGTACCTTCATTAGTAAAATCAACTTTAGAAACTAACACAGAAGAAGGGAATATCTCTACCATGCAAGGATTTGTCCACTCTCTTTATATTTTCAAAAACCATGATGATCACTTTCCCTTTCCTTAAGGCAGCTTATTCTATGATATCTCTCTGAGTACATGTAGAGTGATATCTTCCTATTCTGAGGGCAAAAAGAGAAAGGTGCATTGAATTCAACAAACGTAATGAGCAGATATTCTGTACAAAGCACTATGCTACATTCCAAGAATGTTTCTTTTAAGATATTTAAAATAGAAGACCATTGCCACAATCTCATGATCAAAGTAAATATAAAATCCGTTTCAGGATCTAAATGCATTCTGCCTTCCTTTTCCAGCTCTAAAATATGAAATGCATAGGTATGGCTCATTTCCCACTTCACTTTTTACTTCCCGTACTAGTTTATGATCAGGATTGGTGGCAACCAAATAGTGACAAAGTTAAATCTGCCCGGTGACGTGGGGGTTGCTGATCCTTTGTGGGATTCCAGGCCTTTTGGTGATTTCCCAGACCCAGGGGAGAGGAGGGTCTTGCTCTCTGATGACTGAGAGACCAGCCCTGAGGGATACCCCGGGAAGGAAGCCAGGGATGGACTGCAGCGGGGGTGGAGGGCAGAGAGGTTTTATGGACAAGTGGTAGGAGGTAAGGGGCAGGCTATGTACTGGGGGTCCATCCTGCCTCCATCCATGAGCAAGGGGCATCCCCCAGAAGAGCACCCTCAGTCCAAGTCCAGGCCTTAGCCACACAGGACCCTAGGTTTTGTTTCTCTGTGTATTTTCTCGGTCCAGCTTCTCACTCATTATCTATCTATGACGGAAGAAGAAATGCATGTCTTTTCAAAGGCAATCTCAGGAACTGGGTGGCTAGTTTGAAAGCAAAACTTGCTCTGAAATCCTCATGGCAAAACAATCTCACTTTTGCTTCCCTCCAAGAAGCAGCTTTGATGCCCTCGAGAGTTCCACCCTTTCACCATCAAAGCTGGCAGCACTGATGCAGCACTGGGCCTCCCTTCCAGAGAGCCAAAGTCACTGCCCAGGATGTCAGAGGGAAGAGTGAGATGATATCCTATTTCTAAGCTATTACCTTAAAAGACGAGGATCGTACTATCATAAATTAGCTCATTCCACCCACCTGTTTTTCAAACGAAGAAACTCACGTCCCACCACCAGATCAATTTCTCAAGATCATATGGCAAGAGGGTTACCATCATTGTAACAACAGGATTAATCTTAACTAACATTTATGATGGGTTCACTCTGCTCATAGCACCTTGTGTATACGATGCCTTTAACCCTCACAAAAGCCCTAGGAATTATCATTATTCATAATTTAAAAGTGAAGAAACTGAAGCCAAGTGAGGTTAAATAATTAGCCCAACTTTCTGAACGGCAGACTTGGGCATCCCACCAGGAAGGCTGACTCTAGGCCTTCAGCTCTCCATCCTGCCCTGTGCGCCGTACATCGGTAGAGAAACGCTTCCATCCAGAAGGCTTGCAGGAACACGTGCAAGGTTCCGTGGTCTGACTCACATTTGGGGGAACTGAGCTTTCATTCCCATGACGTAATTACTGTTCCCCCACATTGAAAGTAGGATCTGTCTAACCACCAAAGCTAAGTCAAAGAGCACGTTGAAGATCAACTGCCTAGGAAAATCAAAATTAATACCTGCAACAAAACAAAATACAGTCAACACAATACTAAAGTTTGCAAAGTGCAGCAATAATTAATCTAGTACACCTAGATTTGAATAATGTTTATATGAGTTTCCTTTGAATGCCTAATTTATGTCAAATGGAAGTCTAAATTTAAATCTGTGTGTGTCATGTGTTTGTGAGTGTATATATACATATACATATTTAATCCATAACCCATAATATATTGAGGGAACATCAGCTTTTACTGTCTTCATGATGAACTAGAAACAAAAGTATAAAAAACAAATTTAATAATGATGAAATATAATCCTGCCATTACTAAGTAGCTATAAACTTTAAATTAATCAATGTGATTAGAGTTCATTGAAAATCCATTCTCCTGCTTCTATATTCATGAAGCATAGCCAACTATGAAGGAATTTAATGGAAATAGTTTCTCAACTGATGTAGAATTCAAGTTTTAATGAGCTGACTTTTGCACATTATAATGTGCACAATGCAATGAACACTTTACAAATGTTGGCTGCACATTTATAACCATGTTAGTCCATAAAGAAAAATGCACTGAGGTTGAGAGTTGTATAGATTAAAATTTACTACTTCTGTTCTTATCGGTGCTGTGAATATAAGGTTATGAACCAGTGAGGGGATGGATCTGTTTTTCTGGTTAATGTCACTGAGCCCCAGTGGATCTAGACAGGGTCTATTTCACCAGAAAAAAGGTAGAATCCCTCCATCAAAGCAGGTCTCTGTGCCACGTGGGCCTCGGCCCATTCAGAGCGGTCAGGTGGCGCCGTCTGGAGGGACGGCACTGACTACTCAGCGCAGCTGTTCCCCTTTTGTTGCCTGTTTGGAGTCAGATTGTTTCCCTAAAAGCCTCTTGCTTCCAGTAATTGTCGGAATTGCATTAGTTGTTCATTTTGTTTTGTTTTTACCCAAGTAAGAAATTGCATCTTTTTCTTTGCCCTGCGAAATCAAAAGCCAAAGCGGGAACCATGCTATTTACAGGAACGCAGCTCCTTGCTCTTGGAAACGCTTCCTCGGCCTCCAGGAGCATATCCACCGCGATAAGAGACTGTCAGGGACTCGCTGCACAGGGAGAATATGCCGTCTTTCATCCCGAAAAATGAACGCATCCATAACAACAACCTCCTATGTACAGGAGGGTCCTGAGACCCTTGCAGTGACCTCTCCTTCTAAAAATGGCTTCATTATCCCCTGGCTGGGGTAATAAGTCATTCCAGAGCAGGGGCCTCGGAGCACAGGAAGATGAAGCGATTGTCCTCGAGATGTGCAAAAGCAGTCATGGGGAAGCCGCCACGTGGGCCCATTTACAGGAGCCGGGAATGGGGCAGCCTCCATTTTGGTAGATGGCTCCAGCATTTCCTAACCGGAGGCCAAGCAGCCAGCACAAGGCATCCTGGTCCTTATTTGTCTTGCATCTGCTGCTGTGAACAGCTGCACTAGCCGGGCCCTTAGTAGCGATTTTAGTTCCCTCAGCATCGGGCTGTGGCTTCCCCCTCACTCCACCCTCCCGTTAACCCCCAAATGGCAGTGACCAAACCCTCTGCTGATGCAAAACAGCAAACCTCCTGTGCTGTTCCTAGTCCAGTTTCTAAGGTGGTAAGCTGCAGCTGTTTAAAGGTTCTAATACTTAATTCATGTCCAGAATCAGCAGGGAAGTGGACGTTTCAGCAAGAAACATAACAGAGCAACACATGAATTCCAATCGTCCTTCCAATCTGCAAGGCTTAAATAAATTATTATCACTGAGCTTTTTTTTTTTAATCTTCAGATACTAATTCTTAGATAGTTGTAAAAATGTCAATTCTAGAGAACTCCCTCATTCTGATCCCAATATTTTAATTTAGTCTGTTTTCTGGTATCTCTTTAGAAGCAAACGAAATCCCTTGTAGCCCAGCCCTCCCCAGGGTGTGGGAGTTTTCTGGAAGCCTATTTATTCCCTAGCATGCAGGGCAGGCACATCCCAGGAGCTAGAGTGGTCCCACTTCCTCCTGACCTCAGATGAGGGATGCTGGGAAGCTCTGCGAGAGGGACACAACACTCCATGTCTGTTTCCAAGCAGGACCCTTGACCGAGGCCCCAGACCCTGAGACTGTCCTGAGTTTCCTGTAACCGTCCTGAGACCAGGGGCAGAGGAGAGACCAGCCCCTGGGATGCCTGAGCATGGGTCCCCTGGAGCTGCATCTCCCCTCTGGCCCAACAGGCCGTCCCCCAGATGGCTGGGGAAAGGGAATGCAGATGTGGTGACAGATTCCGTGCTCAGGGCTCCCGCTGCTGGGCCCCCGGGCAGCTGAGACAGGCAGGCCCTGGGGCTCCTCGGATTGCAGCCCGAGGGTCAGATGAGCCATCCGGCCCTGCTGCCTGGACTCGGGACAATTAGCTGACCAGTCCAGATTTTGGTTTCCGCCTCTACAAATGAGGATGATAGTCATGCTTCGTCATACGTCTGTTAGGGGCATTACATGTGTAAAGTGCATTAAGGCAGTACTAGTCTGTCCCCAAACTCAACTGCATGTGAGTGAAAGAGAAAGCGTCGGGGGGTGGGAAGTGGTGGTTGTCAGGGGTGGATCCGGGGAATATAATTCTTAAGATCCTCTAGGTTGAGATTCTTGAGCAGATAACTTCACATTTATATATTTATTTTAAAAGTCATTTATTTAGGCTGTTTTAGGTGCCAGAGCTTGTCTCAGGCACATTGCATATATTAAATCATTTCATCTTAATACAGAGAAACATGGGGTAAAACTCTACAAGACAGCCTCTGACAAAGGGATTACTGCATCCTCTCACATTTCTCAAAGCAGATCCTCAACTAAATAAAAGCAATTTTGTGGCGTGCATGTGGCTGTACCTGTGGGGGGAAAAAAATAGAGCTGGATCTAAAAATGAAACAATGCAGGTGGAAATTGAGAGGATCCTTGGGAAGCCACCCACCCTGGCTTTTGTCTCTGACTTGGGACGGTTGTGGTTTGGGGAGCAGGCAGTCCTTGAGCATGCCTTCTCCAATCTGAGTCACAGTCATAGCATGCAAACCGTTTTCACCTTTCCTTCCACAAATTCGTGCTCCGTGAGCGCTGTAGGCTAAGACGTTATAGAGGTGGCCCTTTCCCCCGAGAGCTGACTCCTGGGAGGGAAAGAGGGCGGATGTCTGGATCCCGGGTAAACCACCGGTCACCAGGGGACCCCTAGGAAGCAATAGAGACGTGCGAAAACCTTACTTCAACACCCATCTTCACACTGGCATCTCCCAGAGAACTCCGCAGAGGGTTGTTACTGCATTTCGTTGGGCTTTAATGCAAAAAACCGACATTTTGAGAATTTGGGGTGATTGGATTCATCCCAAAGCCTCCACCTGCAGATGAGATTTGTTACTTATGTCTCACTTAATAGATCAACCCAGCAGAATCTAATTAGCAGTTCTTTAAAATGCTGATGGGGGCAGGGGGACTGGTCAGCTTCTGACCAGTCCCCCCGCCCCCATCTGGACTGGTCAGCTAATTGTCCCGAGTCCAGGTGGCAGGACCAGATGGCTCATCTGACCCGCAGGCTGCAATCCGAGGAGCCCCAGGGCCTGCCTGTCTCAGCTGCCCGGGGGCCCAGCAGCGGGAGCCCTGAGCACGGAATCTGTCACCACATCTGCGTTCCCTTTCCCCAGCCGTCTGGGAATGTATGATGTGTCCACGGGGGCAGGGAGGTGATTCCATTTCCATCATATATTATTCCCAAGCTTCCATGTGAAAAGAGTTTTCAGGAGGTAGACAAATGGCCAGTTATGATAATTTCTTGATAACGACATCTCAAAATACGAGAAAGAGGTATAAATGTGGGGACCTGGGCCTGGAGCAATAAGTTCCTTTGTTTGTTCTGGTGGTTTTCATCTTCTGTACCAGCTAAGATCTAATAAAATAGTCCTCCATCCTAATTAGACAAGAATGCCTATGAGAAAAAGAGCACTGATAATGGCATTTAATAAGTACTTTGGAAGTTGATCTGATCATTACTGCTATATAATGACACTGGAAATACTTTCCTACCAAAAATAAATCACATGGATTTACTAAACAATCTAGAAGAAAAGGTAATAGTCCATGTTGGTTTTCATCTCAACAAATGGGTTAACATTTTAATCACATTTCTCTCTCGTTAGCATTTTAATGTTAAAATATGGACTTTTTAAAAAATAGATGCAAGCTATTTTTAAATTTACATTGATTCCCTACGAAGTATTGTCATTTGCACATGGACGTCTTTATGTTCTGAGTGACACTGAGGCTGTCTCTCAATTGTCCTGGGCCTTCCTGCCTACCTCAGAACGTTTCTAAGAGGAGTAAACAAAATCATATGTGAAATGCACTTTGATAAACATGGAAGATGTTAAGGCAAACTCTCTTTCTCTGTCTTCCCCATAGTAACACTAGTCCTTCTTTCCCAGCCACGGGAGAAATGGATTGTCTGATTAATCAACAGCAACTGTTTGGCTCCATTTATTCACAGGTCTTGACTTGGCGCAGTTCAGGATTTGAAATGTTTCGTCCATGTGTGGTCATCTTCTCTGCGTCCACATTGTTGCCCAACAGGGAAAGCAGCAATCCTCTCTTGCAGTTAGATGGCTTTAAGATATCTGTTATGCAAATTAAGGCTCTTTCATGGGTCAGCTCTTCCAAAGTTTAGACTTGAAGAATAAGTAGAAAGAAATTATTTGGCTTTACATCTGGCATAAGTCCGTAATCAAGCACTATTATCAACAAAGTTGATTAAGCGTCCTCCATCCGTTGCATCCCATTACCCCCAAAACCTCTGCAGGTGTCTCTGGAAATAGGGAGGTGAGTTAGCAGGCGCCAACCCCCAGCTCACTGGGCTGGAGCCTTCAGTGAGAACCTGTGTTGATAGCACATCCAGTCATCGGATGCTCAGAAGGAATCTGAACTCAAAGTCCAGTTCTGAGCACTAGAATTAGCACTTCTTTCCTTACAATTATAATATATGCTACTAGAAGGGATCAAATGCATGGACATTTTTTTGTTTAAGAAAACTAGATTCCAGGCCCTGACATTCGCTCACTCGTGACATTTTTTGAGCACCCGCTAAAGGGTTGGTAAAGTTCCAGTTGCTGGAAAGGATCAGAGAACGGGACAAAGTCCCAGCCCATGTGGAGCTTATATTCTAGTGGAATAAGGCACTGAGTAAATAAACAAGTATGTATGCAATACAGTATCAGTAGCAGTAAGTGTTATAAGAAGAAAGGAGGCTCCGTAAGGTAAGTAAGATTTAGGGAAATACTTCAAATAATAGTGTCAAGCAAGGCTTTTTGGGGTGAGGTGACTTGGGAGCACAGACCCAAATGAAATTAGAAAACCATGTAATACATGGAGGGAAACATTCCCAGCCAAAGAAATGCCAAATGCAAAGGCCCTGAGGTCAGAACAAGATCTGCAAGTCTCCTGTCTTGCTGCTTTGGTAAAAAGCAGTTTATAATAAGCTGCAATGGAAAAGAAAATATTAGACACCATGAATGTAGCACTCTTCTCAATACCCATTATTGAAGGAATAGATTTTTAATGACTATAGCTATTAATTAGTGAGCACCTATTATGTATTTGGTACAACTATTATGCACCAAAGTGCTCATTGTATATATGTATATTACTATATATTATGTTATATATGTATGTTAATATATACAATTTCATTAAGCCCTCACAGCCATTTAATGTTTGAGGATTCCAGAGCTTGTCCTGTTATCACGACATTCTACCCTTCACGATTTTTCAAGATGGTTCTATAGCTTATATACCAATATAAAAGAATTTGGGATATTTATTATTTTTCTATTCTATTTAATCTGAGTCTAGTCACAAAGTGCCATTTCTCTTATACCAATATCTTTACAATGTTTGCTCTTTATTAAATTTTTCTTTATTTAATGATATACTCGAGTGCTATTCCTACAAGGATATTCAATAAATCAATAATATAGAATGCCATGTGAATCACCATGGATAGTCATATTCTTTTTCATCAGTCTGGATTTATACAAATAATGCTGCTGCAATTATTTATTCTTAAAATATACACCAGCTAGCCTTAAAGTTCTATTCATATATATAAAATGTTAAAAACGAAGATTACAGTTCCTGACAAAGAGTCCTTCTTTTAATTTTTCCTCCATTAAGAAAACGTTTCTTTTGGTGTTTATATTAGCTTCCTATTCCTGCTATAATAAAGTTCCACAAATTTAGTGCTTAAAACAGCAAAAATATATTCTCTTACAGCTCTGGAGGTCAGAAGATTGAAATAATTCTCTCTGGACCAGGCTCACGGTGTCAGCTGGGTTGGTTCCTTTCTGGAGTCTCTAAAAGAGCCTGTTTTCTTGCCTTTTCCATAACCTAGAGGCTGCCCACATCCCTCGGCTAGTAGACCCTCCCCCATCTCCAAAGCTGGTAATCACCAGTTGGGCCCCTTTCATGTGGACTCACACTGCCCCTGTCTGGCTGTTAGGGTCATCACCGTGTCTTAAGTTCAGTTAATTAGTCAACTTAATTTCACTGCAACCTCAACTCCTCTTTGCCATGTGAAATTATGTGCTCATAGGTTCCGGGCATTAGGAAGAGGGCATCTTGGGGAACAGGGGCTGTTATTCTGCCTTCCATTTACAGCATTTTCATTCTAATCTGTTTAATTGTATTTTGCTTTTGCTTGGGGTCATGTTCTGATATATCCCAGGTGTTTTGTTCAATTGCCATGAGGAGAAAATGTGCTGTATTTTTCTCCACAAGGTCTGAACATAATCTGTACAGCTGTTTCCTTTCCTATTTCCAGTATATACAACAAACGTCCTTTGGTTCTATGGTGAAAAAAATAAAATGCACAATGTGATTTAATTCCTAGGATCCAGTATTCTAAAAAATTTAAGCAGCAAAAAATTTGAGAGGAAGTTGGACTGGAAGGCCAATACCCTGAGGGAAATCACTTTTATGCCCCTAAACAAGCATTTTCTATTGCTTTAGCATCACTGTAAGTTTGGTAGAGTTGGCCAGCTTTCTGATAGGTATTTCTATTCAACTTTGCCCTCTATAACAATTTCTCATCTATTTCAGTGGTCCCCAACTAGATCAAAGACAACTCTACAGTTTCGAAGACTTATTTCAAGAAAAAACAATGCCAGGGTCCTGAAGTTATAAACTGAGTGGAAAAGAGGGGTAGTGTATGCAGGTGCATGCCATCCAATGGACCCTTTTCTTATGGTGTATTTAACTAACTGGTAACCTAGAATTGCCCTGGCTTATTTGATTGATTATCTCTGTAGATCATTGCACAATTTATATTCTTATGGGGCATCTAGAACTACTGACTAAATGGATATTTTCAAACAAATTCATTTGTCCTGCATTGGGCAACTGTTTCAGATCCACAGATATAGTCATAGTCTGGTTCTCTGATTCTCGCCTATTTTTAAAAGCTTATACAGACACAAACACACACATACACACCTTTGTATTTGCTTACACACCTATGTGAAAAAGTGATATAAAGGAAATACGACCATGTCTAATGCTTGACAAGATGTCGATGCAATATGCAATCTGTGAACCAGATCCAAAATGCCTCATGTCCTGACCTCATCCTCAGATTTACACTGTGGAGACTTATTAGGCTACAGACCAAAAGGATCACACTGATACATCCTCACCAATTCCGTCAGTCATTGCCCAGGACCCTTACTCTCTGCTCCAAAGTTTCCCTTCTTTACAGCATATTCACCTGAGAAATTTCAGTAATTTCCCCACCCTCTCCACTCCACTAACCTTGGAAAAATCAGGTGCTAGGAATCACCTTCTACCCCTGTGGCTTAGATAGTGTGATAATATGCCAGGGCAAGGCATATTAGGACTTTTCTGTGGTTCCAGCGCTAAGCCTCTTGCCATGCCAGGCCACAGTTCCGAGCTCCGTCGTAATTATGATCGGTGCTACGCGAGTTACACTTACTGTTCTCGGGTGCTTCATGTAGCACTCTGCAGCCTCCAGTCATTGCTAAGTTTCTTTGACCCTTCCCCAAAGGCTAGAATATAGCAGTATGCAAAATACTACTTGATTTTGAGACCTGGAGAGGGCTCTTCTCTGATGCAGAACAAGGCATATGAGCTGTCTCCCCCTCTGCTACCAATAGTCTCATGCACAGAAGGAATAACGAGCTCTGCCTCTCTCAAAACTCCAATTTCAAACACCTGGCTCTGCCTCTGAGAGATTTAAAATCTTCCTGGTTGAATAATAAAGAATTTGGCTGGTCTTTGCCCCCAGTTCCTAGGAGATTCCTGATAGCAGTGTCTCATTGCTCATGGTGAGCCCCAGACCACACCTGAGAGCAAATGTCAACAAGGCGGTGGTTTTACTGCGTATTACTCTTAAACTGGGGTGGGAGAGGGGTGTCTTAGAGTGGGGAGCTAGCCGGGCTGGAAAAACCAACCGTGTGATTAGGGGGTTGGGGCTTTCAGCCTCCTCTTATCAGCCCAGCCTGCTCGGAAAGGGGAGGAACTGGAGATTGAATTCAGCCACACAGGTATCGAGTCAATCAATTGTGCCTGCATAATGAAATTCCAACAAAGACTCTGGACTCAGAGGCACAGGAAATCTTCCCTAACTGGTGATACACACAGATGTGTCTGGAGGCTGATTTGTTCAGACCCTAGAGGTGGATGGCAAGGAAGCTTCATTTGGAGTCCCTCCCAGAACCCCCTTACACACCTCTTCTTTTGGCTTCTTTTAATTTGTATCCTTTTGCTATAATAAAACAGATATAATCATAGGCACAGCACTTTGCTCAACTCCATCAGTCACTCTGGCAAATCCCCAAACCTGATGGGGATGGGATGGGGCAGAATCCCAAATTTGTAGCCAGTTGGTCAGAAGTGTGGGTGGCCCTGTAACCCCCAAATTTGCAGCTGGTATCTGAAACGAATGCAGTCTCATGATTGAACCCACAAAGCCTGACCAAACTTCAGGGAGCATCAAAAGTTACTGTCCTTGAGGTCAGAAGTGAATGTACTACGTTAGTTGATAGCTGACACGCTTATGAGAGCAGGAATGGCTTGTTCTTTCCTTCTGGACATTCGAGCTGGGGGGCAAATTGTCGTGGAGCTGAGGGGCTTCCTCTCTGTCATAGTAGAGCAGGGACCCTGCAATCAATCTGTTCAGCAATAATCCTGGGATTTAATTTATGGCAGGTTCCAAGCGAAATCACTGAATCTATTATCCCTGCAAAACATTTTGGTCTATTACTGCTGATCAAACACATAAATTATGACATTTTGGTTTAAATCCCAACTTTTCATTATGTGTGTAAATTGATCTCTGTATTGGTCTCCTTGCTTGAAATGACTTCAGATTTCCAGGAATAGTATGAAACTTTTTAATATACCATATTGTTGTTTTACTTGAATTTCATGCTTTTTTTGCTTTTTTTTCACATGGGCAGGCAGCGGGAATCGAACCTAGGTCTCCGGTGTGGCAGGTGAGAACTCTGCCACTGAGCCACCGTGGCCCACCCTCGTGCATTTTATAAAAGATCATTTTTCCATATCCTGACCAAAAAAAAAAGAAGCAAGTTTATATTCAGAGTCATGGCTTTAAGAAGACTTAACAAGAAGGAACATAGAAAATCATAATCATTCTCTATCATCAAAATGATTGAAGCATAAAAGATATTTTCTACAGGTGAAAAATTTCCTGAGAACCTTAAACTGAAAAATAACTTATAATTTTCTCATCCACTGAGAAAGATTAAACACCCACTTATATAGCCTTTTGGAAGCTAGGCTCAGGGTTAGAGAGAGAATAGTTAACAAAAATAACATGGCCCCTGAGTTCATAAATCTTATGGTCTACTGGATAAGACTAATATTAACCAAATAACCAAGAAAAAATAGTGAAATGTTGCTTGTGATAAGGGCTCCATATAAGGGATGAGGGGGATATTAACTAGTCAGGAAAGTTGGAACGTTGCTGTAAAGAAGAGAATACAGAGCTTTTCTTTCTAAGATGAGGGGTTGTTAACTAGGCTGAAGGAAACAGGAAGGCTGTTCCGGGGAGGACTCTCCATCTGTCCCCTACTGCCCTCTGTCCAGGGTGACTTTGCCCTTCCTTATTTGTCTTTCTTCTCCATCGTCTGTCTAGCATCTCAAACACAGGACGCCCACCATTGAAGGGTCCTGGGATCCAGGACGTGCTACTTGCATCCTGAGTACATAGGCTTGGGTACAAAACAGATGCTAAAAAACTCTTGTTGGCGATTTGGTATCCTGCTAATTCATAGTGTCTTCCCCAAACCAGATCCCCAAGCTGTCCACAGTTCCTGCCTCATCTTTCTCCCTCAGCACCATATCTAGGAAAAAAAAACTCAAGAAGAAACCACTCTTATAAAGAGAAGCCACCCACGCTGTTGAATCATACCATACTTAGAAAATATTAAATATCAGAAATCCAGTGTGCATTTCCTGTTAGAACTCAAGAGCCTTAGAATATATTCCTTTTCTTGTTGAGTTTGCCCTGCACCTGATTAATTCCGATAGCTTTTATTTAGGCTGGAATTGATCTGGAGACAATTTCCTCATCTTTTCACTTCTCTCACCTCATCTACCATTTTAATATACCATATTGTTGTTTTACTTGAATTTCATGCTTCTTTTTTCTTTTTTTTTTTTGCATGGGCAGGCACCGGGAATCGAACCCAGGTCTCCGGTATGGCAGGTGAGATACCCTACCATCCATTCGAATTAAAATTACTTGAAAGATTATTTTGCAAAAAAAAAAAAAATCAGTTTCAACAAAAATATGATGGAAGTACATTAACGGCATTCCAGACCCAGCCTCAGTCACCTTTTCAGCTCAATTGCAGTCAAGCATAACCCTCTCCTGTGTTGATAATTCTGTTCTGTTTGTGGGAATAAAGAAAACATTTTCTACTAGACTGGTTCCTGATAAAAAAACTGCAAAGTAACTGGATCCTGGATCCTGGAGCCTGAAGTTTCCTTCCCACTGGCTCCCAGAGAATATGCTCGTGGCACTGGTGCTGCTAATGCTGTTGGCGGTGGTCAATACTTCCTTGTAGCTTGTTTTATCTTTAGCTATCCTATCATTCTACCATCCTTTTATATCCAGAGCCCAAGTACATAAATAAATGAGCAGTGCAATTTGATTTAATTTTTTTAATAAAGAAATCTTTCGTTTTTGCCAGCTTGCAATGTTTCAGGTTTTCTCCATCCTTACTCTAGTTTCGAGGAAATGTCTGGAAAAATATCTTTAAATCTTCTGATCAGACATAACATTGAATAAAATGAAAAACAAAAGTTAGCAGGATGAAGCATTCTGAAACCGAGGATTTCATCAAGAAGTGAAAAGAGGAAGTAGCAATTCTTAGATTGGGGCTTACTCATTACCTCATTTCCCCATATCAGAGTGGCCAGAATATTTTATTGCTTTAACGAAAAGAACAGACTTCTCAGGAGACTCCTAAGCCATTCATGTTTTTTTATTGGGACAGTTGAGGACCCACAGTTAAAACATTAATTAATCCACCCGATTAGATTAAGGATTTGAGTTAATAAACTGACTGAATCTGGGCAGGGGGTAACAAAAAATCGGAAACAAAAGACTATTATTGTTATGCCATCCGCAATCAATAAGGAAGAGATTAATACTATTCTTCCATGATGAACGATTTTAGCCACATAAATAATAAAGAAGGATACTTAATTGAAGAGAGATCATAATTAATGGTATATCACATTATATTCTTTTTCTTACCTTTGCATTAGGAGGAGAAATGGGAGCGCTAACAAAAAATTTTAATTACAGAATTAGTAGAAATATCAACATTATTTTGACTAATATAGATTTGGGCTACTACTTAGAAAAGGTGCCTTAATGAGTAGTCACTGTACTTGTGCTATGTTTCAGACACTGTAAAGTGAGTGACACTTAGTCTGTAAACCCAAGACATTCCCTCAGACTTGTGGATTTAATCATCACAATGGTAGTAAAGCATACCAAATTAAGAACACACAGCTGTGTGGAAATGCAAGCATTTGAATTTAGTTTATTTTTGTTCTCTGCACTCTTATAAACCCACGACTCCTAGCATACCACTTTGTTTCACTGGCTGCTCAGGTGGTATCTCACCATCCCTACTCCAGATGTTTCCCTCTACAAACAATGTCATTCATTCCAAGGAAAAATTTTTCCACTTAGAGAAGGGCCATTCTTCAGTGAAGAGTAGCCATGCACCCCTGCAAGAATCACCAACTAGATGCAATACATCTTAACTGATTTGAAATGCAAAATAATGTAAGAGAAATTAGATAACCTGGTGGAGAACGCTAACTCTGAGGTTTTTTTAGTTATGTGACTTTGCATAAGTCAGTAGAGCACAAGTTTCTTTTACAAAAGAAGGAATAGTATTTACCCTACTGTGCTAAATAAGAGGGTAGGATACAGGTTCAGCTGCTATTAAAAAGATACCAGAAAACATAGTTTGAATTTCATAGACATTTTTTTCTCTCCCATATGACATTTGGAGATAAGCAATCCAAGGCTGCTATGGCAGCACAATAGTATCAGGGATGCAGGCTCTTTCCTTCTTGTGCTCCTGTGGTGTATTTCCCTCATCTAGGTAGTCTAAGATGACTCCTTTCTTTACTTTCTGGGTCTGCATTACAGGCGTAGGAAACATAAAGAAGTAAGGAAGAGTGTGCCTCTTCCTTTAAAAGTAAGATGGAGTGGGGGGTACAAGGGCAGTTCAGGGGTAGAGTTCTTGCCTGCCATACTGGAGACCCAGGTTCGATTCCCGGTGCCTGCCCATGCCAAAAAAAAAAAAAAAACAACAACTTGGATACTCTTTCTTTGGCCAGGAACCAGGGCATAATGATCATATTTTTGACGCCATCCTTGAAGTGTACATCTGCTGCCCCTGAAATCCATTCATAAGGCATTCATGTATCTTGTAAGGAGTCGGGAAGGCAAGCTCAGCACATTCTTTGTCACAGCTGCTGGGAAGGCAATTATTTCCAGTGAGAAGTATTTATGAGCCTTTGAGCTCAAGAGCTAATTGTCCTTCGTAGGCTGGGAAGAATGACAAACATTTGATTTCAGTTCCTTTTTAAATGAATGATGCAGTTGGTACATCAATGGCTGCTGAGAATTTACTCAGATACAAATAATCAATGATAATCAATGAGGATATGGCCCAAGATGCCTATTTCAAAAACTTGAATGCCCACTTTTCCATCCAGAAGACAGCTTTGCACCTGCAGTTTAATGTTCTCTGGCTGGCATTCTGACCCTATCTTTCTAACCATAAAATAACTCCAGCCGTCAGGACAAAACTAGATTGGTAACATCCTTTAACAACCAATAAAGACCACAGAAGCTTTGCTTCCCTAAAATTGACCTAATCTTCACTCTTTGCCCCCCATACCATCCTAAAGAACTAGACAAACTTAGAAATTGCAACACCACATCCCATCCTTTCCTGCTTCCTTAAATCCAGCCACTAGATTTCAGCACCCCATCTCCACTTGCAAGCTAATACTAGTAATAGTATTATTAAAGCTTTACGTGCTGCAAAAGCTGTACAATGAAGCAAACCAACATACTGAAGGAATCATCAGAGTCAAGAACTATATAAGTCTGCTCATCATCCACCAGCACAAAAACAGCAACTTACGCTCCCTTTCTTGACTCCATATGGACAGGACAGGGGCATGGGGGGCATAGCTCACCATTCACAAACACACAGCAAATGGCAAGACAAGCCATGAAGCAATAATAGCTACAACTCTTCTCTGCCAGCGTGTGTCTTTTTGGCTTAGGTGATGCACTATTCCTCGTTTAAGTGACAGGTGGTTTGGGATTACTAATTGTTTGATTTTTGTTGTTTGTTTTATCTGCTGACTCATAAGAGAAAAAGGATTAACCCACATTGTTTGAAGGGGAAACTGTTGGTAAGTGTTATCACTCGCAGCAAATCTCAGATGCTAGGCTACAAACTGAAGCAAATATCAGAGTTGAATGGGTATGTCAAAAAGGTATTTTAATGTCCAGAGCTGCTCTTAAGGGGCTCTGAAGACCAGGTAAACTTTGTTTGCTAACAGACCTTTGCCACTAAAATGAGTGCCTGTTGTGAACTGGATTGTATACCCCAGTTTGGACATGTCTTGGTCTTGGTCTGCACTCTGATGGGTTTGGATCCATCATAAATAAGATCTCTTCAAGATGCTCCTTCAGTTGGGGCATGGCCCCACGCAATCAGCTTGGGCTGTAATGCAGATGACTGGAGTCTTTCGTAAGCAGAGTGAACTTAACAGAGGTAGAGGCCATGGGAGCAGCCAGAAGCTGGAAGTCAATGGGACCTGAAGAGAAAGGAGCAGACGCTACCATAGGTATTGCCATGTCATAGAAAAGCCAAGGACCAAAGATGGCCAGCAGTCAGCTCACGAAGGCCGCAGTCCGGATAATAAATGCCATTCATAAAAACATATATTAATGTATTAAAACACACATATTATGATTACTCTGTTATCATATTGGCTCCATGGACCAGAAAACTTTGGCTCAATTTCCACAGACTCCAGAATGTTCTACACCGCACCACCTCATCATCATCTTTTTGCTATAAAATGATGTTTAGTTTGATTCACTTCTGCTTGGCCATGAGAATCCATTCCCAATCTCTCTGATGCCTGTAATGGAGAGCTGGAAGGCTGGAACTCCATTTCCAGGGCTCCCTGGCCTCTAGGGTTCTCAACCCAACTGACATCCCATCACTGAGATGATCGTGCCTGGGGTCTAGAAGTCAGAAGCGTGGCCCACACGGTTGCAGACTTCTTCCTCCAGTAGCATCTGGACAGCACTGCTGGTCTCAGCAGCCATCGGTGTGGGCCTGGGTTACTGTCTTGGTGACTCTAGCATAGCAGGGAAACTATGACCCAGGGGCGATTTCCTGTAATATTCTGAGCTGGGCAGCAGAATCAGCCCCCTGGATGCTAGTTAAGGCAGCTAACCTGAACTCCAGTGGCTCTTCATGGAAAAAATTCCATGAAGTTGTGTCTTTAAAAGATATTGATAAGTAAATACTTATGAAATTGCAGATAAGTTAAATACAATTTATGACACTGTGTAGTCACTATTTGCTCAATTTCTACTCTAACATACCTGAAAATCGCTCCCAAAAGACAGTTTAGGGAGGTACAAGGGTAGTTCAGTGTTAGAATTCTCGCCGGCCATGCGGGAGACCTGGGTTCAATTCCTGGTCCATGCACTTCCCCAAAAAACAAACAAACAAGCAAACAAACAAAAATTGAACAAATGGTGCTGCAATAACAGGATACTTACATGGAAAAAGAATAAAATGTGACCCCCCCCCCACATTTTGCAAAAATACAAAAAAAAGAAAGAAAAGACAATACACACTTAAATATAATCGCTAAAGAAAAAATTTCCTTCTTGTTTACCCAGAAGGTGATAATGAATGCACTCTGAATTAAGTTGATTTTATTGATTTTCTCTGTAATACAATTCAATTTCATTTTCAATTTCACTGATTTCTGCACTTGTCTCAGTCATTGCACTCCTTCAACTTGCTTTGAATTAAATTCGCTCTTCTTTTTCCTAGTTTCTTCAGGTGAACATTCAGATCATTCATTTAAGAACTTCCTTTCTCTCAATTATCATTATTTAATGCTATGAACTTGCCTCTAAGGTTTGATTTTGCTGCACCCCCCAAAATTCTGATATTTGATATTTTCAGTTTTACTCATTATATATCAAATTTTCCTTGTGACTTTCATTTTTACTTATAGGTTATTTAGAAGTGCGTTGTTTAATTTCCGAATATTTGAAATTTTCCAGATAGCTTTCTGTTTTTGCTTTCTAGCATGATTCCACTATAGTGAGAGAACATGATTCATATGATATCAGTCCTTTTAAATTTGTTGAGGTTTGTTGTATGGCCCAGTATATATGGTCTTTTACTCATCTTGGTCAATGATTGATGGGCATTTGTAAAAAATGTGTGCTCTGCTATTGCTGAGTGGAGTGCCCTTGGAGTGTCAGAGAATGCATTGGTTGGCAGTGTAGTTCAGATCTCCTATACAATATACTGATTTTCTGTTTGCCTGAACTGTCAGTTACTGAGTAAGGAGTGATGAAATCTCCAGTTACAAGTTCAGATATGTCTATTTCTCCTTTCTGTTCTATGTATCTGTTCTCTGCATTTTAAAATTTTGATCTCAGATACACATATTTAGGGTTATTCTGCCTTCATAATGAACTCATCTGTTTTTTACTATACATTGTCCCTTTTTATTAGTAGTAATATTCTTTTTTTTTTGAAGTTTACTTTTTCTAATACTAATGGCAACCACAGTTTTATTTAGTTAGTGTTTGTGTGATATATTTTTTCATCCTTTTACTTCTAGTCTATATGTCTTTATATTTTGAATGTGTTGTGATAGAGTAGAGTTGATTCTTGCTTTGTATCCAATTTCATAATCTCTGGTTTTAGTTGGCATGTTTAGGTCACCATTACATTGAATTTAATTGAACTATTGATATATATATATAGTTGGATTTTAACTTATGTTTCTTGTTTTCTATTTTCCCATCTATTCTTTGTTCTTTCTTCTCCCTTTTTCTTCCTGATTTTGGGTTGAGTACTTTTTATAATTCCATTTTGTCTCCATTACTGATTTGTTATTTATACTAATTTTTAAAATTTCTAGCAGTTTTCTTAGTTTAAAACATATGTCTTTAATAATTGCAGTGTACTTATAAATGGTATTATACTACTCATATGTTATCATTTATGATTCCGTCAGAGAAACCAAACCAATGGGAGAGTTTATATCTAATTTCATAATTGTATTTCTTACAGGAATTTGACTTTCCATAATTGTAGAGGCTGCTTAGGCAATCTCTGTGAAGCTGTTATCTTTGTGTCTGACACTGGAATTTGATATCCAAAGGCAGGCAGTTGAGGAGCTATGGGTATAAAGTGGAGGAAAGCATGGACAGGACATGAGCTGGTTCCCAAGGATGAACTAAAGTCCATGACCATTCCTGCTGCTTGAGGCCTTGACAATGTGGGCATCCTGCAGCATTGGGGGCCCTTTGCCATGAGCTCAGAACACACATGGGTCTGGAAGTATCCGGAGAAGGTGGGCAGTTGCAGACCCAAGGTGACTCAATGAGGAAATTCACAACCAGCCACAACATGTGTGACCTCAAGACCAAGAAGAGATCAGTGGTAACAAAGGAGCTTTGGGCAGCCGTCGGTCATGTGGCAAACTCTGAGCACAGCTCTGCTGTTTTATTCCGACACGTGGCTAACACTCGGTGACTTGAAGACCGTACAGCACATAGCAAACACCTCATACTGAACAGAGCTGTGCACGGAGCTTCTCTCCACCATTTCCGAGGCAGCTGGCACAAGGCCATTTATGTTCCTTTTCTGCAGGGAGAAGCCAGAAGGGCAGAAACCACTCAGAGTGGCTCAGTGAGGCACCCCGGACCAGGGAGGGGAAATGGCAGGGACACGGCGAAAACCGCATACACTCACTCCTGGATCGGCAGGATGAGAACCCAACTTTGCACACATCAGAATGACGTATAGAGACATTTTTTAAAAATTAAATCAAAACGCTCGTGTCCATGGTGCTCACCTAGAATGACAGAGCTAGGTCTCTGGAGGTGGAGACCAGACACATGAAATGTTCACTCTGCACCTAATGCTGCTGAGCATCAAAACAGAGGCTACTGAGCGGATGCTTTCTATAGGGCTGGAGGAGAGCTTGAAGCTAGAGGCTGGAGTGCCCGTCCTGAGGTGGCAGCTCTCAGGTGTGAGTACAAAACATCACCTAATTCAGTGTGTCAGGGGTGGGACCAGAAATAGATACTGAATCAAACAAGTGAAAAAGGTTCGCTATGGACTGCGATTAATGAACAGCTCTAAGGAGCTTTTTTTTCCCCCTTTGGGCAATAGGAGATTGCTGAGGATTTTTTGAGCAGACCTTATATAATAATAGGTCCTCATTCTGCAAATGTTCCAGCATTTAACCAGGAATCTCACAAGTCTTAAATGCTTCTGGACTTTTTAGTCCTCTCTTAATCTCCATTTGCTTAGCCATAAACCAGGCACAGACGCTTTTCACTGAGGATATAATCTAAAAATATAGTGTGGAAAGAGGGAACTTCCTTAAAAATGATCTTTATCTCCCTCTGGAGAAACAGCAAACATTTAAATTTCTTTTTCTTAATGCCTGTATAAAGCAATTCAATGATAAGCCTCACAGAGCCCCAGAATGCACCTTAGAGGTCAGAACAGATGTACACTGTGATGATTCTCAACTTGGTATTTTTTCCTTCCACAGAGAAATCAGACATTTTCTACTACAAAAAAAAAATCTGCCCATCTTTCTCCTTTGGGAGGACATGCATGTACAGTATACAGGGAAAGCCTCCGTGTGTGTTCTCTTATTCTTAACATTGTCTAAGATTCCTGAGGAAAATAAACTCAAACCCCTGAAAAACAGCCTCGGTGTGCCTGACTGTGGGGTGGGCCCATGTCCCCCCGACACGCATGTGGACACACAGACGAAGGTCCATCAAAGCCCAGGCTCTCCTCTCGTGGCTTGTTTACTGTCACACACATTCCAGAGATGAACACGGCATATACAGTGAGAATAAGACGATTCCGGGACAAGAGTCGGCACAGAGCTACAATAATAGCAGTTCTTAATTCTCACGAAGACAGACTTAGGAAACGGCCTAAAAGTGCTATCTGCCTTCCTATTAATATGGGAGTGCAGGGGGTTCATGTTAAAAATTTTAATTGCATACAATATACTAATAAAATTGTTTATCACCAAACAAACATGTTTCAGTCCCAATTAAAGGCTTTTCCATACAACTCAGCCAGTATGCCCAACAAGCCTTTTTCAGTCCGACTGCTTTCCTCCGGGTTCTTGGCACTGATGTGGAATCTGGCTAGAGAGAACTACGTCTTTAGATTTGAAGTTGTTCAGATAGAATCATTGTAAATCTTCTTTCCAATCACATATCTAAGGAGATGATTCATAGGATAGGACTAAATTAAATTATTACAGCAAAGAGTAGAACCTCCCTGGCCAAGTCAGAATTGCCAAAATGCTTCTTTGCAGCTCTCTCAAAATGAAACCAGCCTTGCTCTTGCTCTGCATTCTTATCTGAAGTTGTGCCCTAGACTGGAAACTGCAAATCCTTTATTTGGGATTAAAGAAATATTTTTTCAATGTTAATATCCACCCCAACCACTCTAATTTCCAAAAATGCTCTAAAAGCTTATGGCTATGAATAACCCAGTCACTGAGAGAAACGCTTAACTGTGTTTCACACCCATTGAAAAGAAATGGGAAGAAAATCTTTTTCTTAAAGGCACGTAGCTGCAATTCATAAGAAGATTATTATAAAAACCCCAGTAAGAGAAGCTAATCACAAGAGTTAAAGCTATTAACCCTCTAACTAAGGTGTAGCTCATAGTGTATGGGGGATTGTGACATTTGTGACTGTGACATTTGCTGAACGAAGAGGGAAGAATTTGTTGGAGCCCTATAGCCCCAGCTCCTGCTGGGGACCCTCTTACTATAGACATGATTCTGGAACTTTCTGTCTTTTTCTTAAAGGAGCCCCAGATGCTTCTGCTGACCCCAAAAGTGCAGGCTATTTTATCCCATCGCTTACATATCACAAGGAGAAGAGTGAGGAGACCATGTTCTATGAATCATTTCTGGCATCTTATTTTGCTTCTACTCCAAAGTAACACATCAATGGCCAGCAATAGATGTGACCTACCTCTTCTGAGTTGGGCAGGAAATGCAAAAGGATGGAGATGAGAATCTGTAAAGTTAGTGAAAGTTTCTCCAAGAGACTGTGCTAAAAAGAACACTGGCTTCAGAAGCAGAGAAAGAGCAGAAAAGAAATCCCAGCTTGACTATCAGGGAATAATATTGGGCAATTTCAATTCCCTGTGCACTACATTCTTCACTTAGGAAATAACACAACCTTCCTTGCACAGCTGATGTGATAGTGCACGCGCAGCCCTTAGCCTAGAATACTATACTCCCTAGGCATACGATAAATGTTGCTACCCTCTCCTCCTCCTTCAGTAAGCCAAATTATCTGAAAAATGTGGTAGTGATGAATAAATTATGTTAAAAAGTTCAGTACATAACATATACATACAGAAAAAAATGTTGCACAATCCAAATGTTCCCAATGGAAACAAACTTTAAGTGTGCTTAAGCTTTCAAATTATATTTACTGCCTATTGTACTTGTCTGCACACCAGTGATTTTCATCATGGGCGATTCCTGCTCCCCTCTCACACGTCACCCCAGGGATATGTGACAATATTTGGAGAACTTTATGGTTGTCAGAACTGGGGAGGGTAAGGCAGTGCTACTGGCGTTGGGCAGGTTGAGGCCAGGGGTTCTGCTAAGCATCCTATAATGCTGTTGGGGTGCATGGCTGGTTCAGAGGAAGAGTGCTCACCCTCCATGCAGGAGACCCAGGTTCAATTCCTGAGCCATGCACCATTGCCCCCCTCAAAAAAAAAAAAAATACTTAGGATGTTGTCGAGAGGCATGCAAGAAAAAGTATCTGACCCAAAATATCAATGGTCTGGAGATTGAGAAAGCTGGCTGTAAAGAAACACCAATCTGCATTACCTGCACTTTATATGTAAACTTTTGATGGAAGATACTTTATTTGGTACATAGTCTCAATGAGGATTTCTTCCCCAAATGGTCACATTTTGTTCATGTATGTGACTATTCTTTATTTGGTCAATACTTTCAAAATCTGTTGTTAATTGGGATTGCTCTGGTTAGGTTAGTTGTAACACACATCCACTTGTTTCCCTGTCTATATACACGCCTGCACACATGCACACACATGTGCAGGTACAGGGTTCAGGCAGTAGGCAGGGTGTTGGAGCTGTAAATCTGAAATAGAGAGGTTCAGCCCTGCCCTGTCTTGCTTACACTCTTCTGTAGAACCAGAGAAGCTGGTTCAGTCCCATGACTCTTGGATGCAAAGTGGGGTGTTTCCTGTGCCCATATACCAGCACGCATATTAAATATAGGTGACACCAACTAGGCAGGTGAACTCACTGCCCTTCCCACTACATGGGACATGACTCCCAGGGCTATAAATCCCCCTAGCGACGTGGGACATGACTCCCGGGGATGAGCTTGGGAGTGAGAAAGACCTCATGACCAAAAGGGGAAGATAAATAAACAAAATAAAGTCTCAGTGGCTGAGAGATTTCAAACAGAACTGAGAGACCATTCTGGAAGTTATTCTTATGCAGCATATAGATATCCCCTTTCAGTACTTAGTATATCAGATTGGTTAGAGGGGAAGACCTAAAATGTTTAACTGTAACCTTCATTCTTGAAGATGATTGAATAACTACAGACCTTTTAAGGTGTGATCGTGTGATTGTGAAAACCTCGTGATTGACAATCCCTTTATCTTGTGTATGGAAAGATAAGTAAAGAAAAAAGACAAAAAATAAATAAACAATAAGGGATGGGGGATTGGAGGTTTTTGGAGTAATGAAAATGTTAAAAAAATTGATTGAATGATGAATGCACAACTATATGTTGATATTGCAAACCATTGATTTTACAATTTGGATAATTATATGGTATGTGAAAATATATCTCAATAAAATTGAATTTAAAATAATTTAGTTGGCCTCTAAATATCTTTGGGGTATCTGGATACAATTTCAAAGACCAATCAAGAAATGCATGTTTCAGCTAGAGGTCCAGAAATATGCTGTTGTTTGGTGTTATATTTGCAATAATAACTAAATGTGCTGTTCTGTGCCAAGCAAATACCACAGTGAATTATTTTTTCTTACTTCTCACTTAGAAAAGTATTTTAGAATATAAAGTCTTGGGGAAAAAAATACCAGATGTTTTATAACTAGCTAAACAATCCCCTGAGGTTAGAGAGATGCAGTGAAGAATGGCTACCAAAAGACTTTAGGTGTGTAGCAAGAGAAAACGTAAGCTGATATTTTTATGTCACTGGCTGCTTTCTTTCATTAAGTAATAATAGAAGGTAGCTAAAGACGTGACCTAGGCTCTGTAACTATAGCCAATGTCAAGAAGTTTGACTTGACTTATTAGATTTGAGCCTTCAATATATAGAAAATAAATTTTGTATATTGATTCAATCTACTAGAAATTTTCAACCTGATTTTTTTTAATCTCAAAGAAATGTTTTCAATTTGAATACTTAATAAAATTCACACTTCAGATCCTAACATTCACTTAAAGTACCATTGGCAGCATCTGTTCACTCACTGTGACCAGGTAAGTGGCAAAAAAATGAGCCAAGGAGTCTAAGTGATTTTTTATGCTCATTTGAAAACAAATCAGTTCATTAGGACATCGTGTTGCCTGTTTCTGGGAGAGATGTAAATATTTAGCAAAAAAAAAATGGTGCATGGAGAGGGGATTGAGTCAGACTATGAAGTTACAACCAATCCGCCACCCTTCTTATTAGAAAACTCTGCAATCAGCTATCTCCAGTAAGTATTAACTGGCTGATAAACCAAATCAGCAAGAGCAAACAGGTCTTACAGGACACAGTTCCAAACTCAACAACTGTTTATGCTGCAGTTTCTTTTGCCTGAGACAACTGCCTTTGCAGAAATCCAACAGAGAAGGGGGCTTTACCAGAGAAGTTGTAAAATTCATTACAAATAAAATACAAATATGTGCCGACATCCATTCATTCATTTGTTCATTAACTTTCCTGCAATCATTATTTATTGAGCAACCTCCTACGGGCCAGGCACTGTTCTACATACTGGGCATGTAACCAAGGACAAGACAAGATCTTAGCTTTCAGGGCCCACATACTGCTGAGAACAAGATCAACAACTGTAGCCAAGATAAATAAGTTTATAAGACAACTTCGAATAGCAATACATCCTATGACAAAAACAACCTCATCTCACTGGTCTATCGTGATACATTTAGAAATCCCAAATTTTGGTAAGCAGGTACAAAGAACAGTTAACTAGTGCTTAAGTCTGTATAATTATAGATTAAAAGATTAAATCAAGCAGGAAAAAGTTTTTATGACCCTGATTCAGCTAGATTCTTTTGCCTAAGTGACCACCTCCTCCTTTCTCATGAGCCAGTTCACTCACCCATTGACAGAATTTGGTTTATCCTTTGGGAAAGTAGAAAATACAATAATGGTATTATATTGTTTTTTTAGTATAGGAAACATAAAAGGGCCCCTTTAAGCAATGATGCTGGTGATAACAGCTCTTTTGCAATGTTTCTTCGTGATTCTGATAAACTCTTTGATGTTTAAGAAGTTGGTTTAGGACTCAAGAAAAATTTGATGTTCTATATCATCTTTAAAACATACTAAGATGTGTATTTTTTGTTGTAGTGCCTCTCGTGGTTTTCATTTAGGGGAATTGTGATAATATGATAGGATAAAAAGAGCACAAATTGATGAAAGAACCTCTCTAAAAAAAAAAAACTTTATGTGCTCCATCCCCTTGCCAAAACAAACAGCTTCTGATGAGATTTGATTGACATGCAGTTTGTGCACCTGGGCTGACATTCTTGTGTGTTTGGGGAATAAGAATTTTAATTAGTACTAACAACCCTTGAAATTCTCCAGCTCTTTAAATGGAAGAAAATTTTCAGTCTTAAAAATCAAAATAATTGCAATATACAATAAAATTACAGCTCAGATCACGGTAACCTAGTTGTGAATTCCTATGATAGTTAAAGCATTCTAACAACATCCATTCAAATATTTGCATTCACTTTATGAAAGAAAAGAAAGAATCATCACCAGAGTAGTGGCAAACAGTTTCATTCAGACTGCACAGACAGTCATCATTCAAAATGGAAGCTTTGGTAACTCACAGCAGGTATGTATGACTCTCATGTTGGTGTTTACAGATGTTCAATGTTTTCAGGTAGAAAGACCTAATTATTGAATGACTGGCTCTCCCACTGGGTGTCACCAAATATCTCCTAGCCCTTATTTCAATGTCATATTAAAGGAGAACCACTTCTCAAGAAGAATGTCTATCAATCTCATATGCACTATTTTAATAACACAGAATGTTTCATTTGTGGAAATATCAGCAAAGTAACAAATGAGGCATATGAATATTAAACACTATTGAAGATGAGACTATGGATTTTCCATCTGATTAAAGAGAAATGCCCCCCATGATATGAGCAGTTCAGTTAGGAGCCCATGACCTTCTCAGAGCAGTCACTGAGACCAAGTTTCATTGTTCTAATCAAGGGAAAGTCTGTACTGCATTAGCCAGAGAAATCCTAAAAAGCAGGTAAGCGCTTAAAAGAAGTGCATAAGTCTAGTATTGGATTTTTTCAAAGTGCTTCAATCCATCTGAAATTCTAAGTTGGAATAGAGAAAGGCTGTGTGAACTGTCTCTATTAAAAAAAGTACATACTTCATGTAACAACATGGATGGACCTTGAGAACATTATGCTGAGTGAGACCAGCCAAAAACTAAAGGACAAATACTGTATGGTCTCACTGATATGAACTGACATTAGTGAATAAACTTGGAATATGTCGTTGGTAACAGAGATCATCAGGAGATAGAAATAGGGTAAGCTATTGGGTAATTGGAGCTGAAGGGATACAGACTGTGCAACAGGACTGGATACAAACACGCAGAAATGGACAGCACAATACTACCTAACTGTAATGTAATTATGTTAAAACACTGAATGAAGCTGCATGTGAGAATGATAGAGGGAGGAGGGCTGGGGACATAAATGAAATCAGAAAGAAAGATAGATGTTAAAGATCGAGATGGTATAATCCAGAATGCCTGGAGTGTATAATAATAGTGAAATCTACAATGTACAAATTTTAAAAATGTTTTTGCATGAGGAAGAACAAAGGAATGTCATTATTGCAAAGTGCTGAAAATAGATGATAATTAATACTTTAAAATATCACTTTATGTGTGAGACTAAAGCAAAAAATATTTATTTGTTACAAAATTTATATTTTGACTAGAGCATTTCCTAATATAACTCATGTAGATAGTTTGATTGAATGTCATAAGTACTTGGAATCTCAGGTAGCACATGAGATTTTGTTGGTTTGTCCAGAGTGATGCCCCGATGAATCCCAGAATGATTTGATCAGTGACTGGAAAAGTATTTGCAAGCCCCCTTCAGGGA
>PVIY010024848.1:0-37450 GCA_004026745.1 Myrmecophaga tridactyla
AGAGATATGAGCCAGAAATAGGTGAATGAAAGACAAAAAGATGTAATGGGAAAAGACAAAGACCATAAAGCTCCTTCAGGGAGAGGTGGAACCTGAGGTTTCCATTGCTTTCTCAAGGCTATGAGCGCTTACTTCTGCGAGCTTTCCATCTCTTCCTGGTGAGACAATCACTAGTAGGGCTCCTGCAGGAGGAAGTCACCATGGCAGCACGGCCTAAAACACGTGCCATGGTTTTGGTTGACAGCTTTTTTCCCTTATATATTTTATTTTCTTCTTTAAATAATGCTACCCAGTTGGAAAAAGGATTTGAAATTTTTGCCAGATAGTGTTTTTGTGTGTTATTTTAAAAGAAAAAGTCGTTGCATCTTAAAGGCAGTGAGTCCCTGTTGCTAAAAGACAGATGCATCCAGGGCCAGAAGCACAGATTGGTGTGGGTTGAAACTAACTCTATTATGTCACATTCAAACGTGTCCTCTTCCAGCCATCCCCTTCTGTCCAGGTCACACTCGCCTCCCACACCGAGGCTCCCTGGCTTTCCCCAAGAGCCCAGAAAGTTTACTGGTCTACCTGCTTTCCCACGTTGGCCACAGAGGCGGTGGAGGCACCTGTGAGGTCTGTCTGGCAGAGCACTGTGACTCAGGGGCCCGTGTCGGTGCAGACCCCGCTAAGCACCCCTAGGGGAAGGAGAGAGCCCGGATGCCAACTGCTTGACCCCCACTATTGGCTGATTGCTCACAGTTTTCAAACACCACTGCATGTGGGAGTTCCGGAATTCACACCCACGTGACCCAAGCTTCCACATGTCTCCTTTGTGTGTGTGTGTGTGAGAATATGTGAGTGTATGTGTGTGCTGTATGTGTGTGAGTGTGTCTGTGTGTGGATACGAGTGTGTGTGTGTGACTCTGTGCCCTGTGGGTGGCATCCCCGTACCTCTTCTGAGCTTTGGATGCAGTGAATTCAAATTCCCCCATTTTCGATGACATACATAAGTGCAGTTTACACATGCACCTTGTCTGTATCTCACATCAAGAATGCCCGTACACACGTGGGGAATCCAGAAATGCAGAAACACCGCCCAGCTACTGTCAACTGAAAAGAGGCAATTCCGCCCAGCTCACAGAGCAGTGTGAAGCAGGCCAGTGTAAAAGGCTGCAGAGTAAACTATTCTGTTACATGTTTTTATGACATAATTATATTGATCTGAAAGACACTCATCCAGAACCACAACCTTTTATACCCCAAGCAGAAAAAACACAGAGCCTGTATAATCTTTTCAATCACTTGATATTCACAGTCTTACTCAAAGGTCTCTGAATATGTCATGTGTGTAATACCAATGCAAAACTTGGCACCGCCGTCACCAGCAGCAATATGCTTCACTAAGGTAATTTTCTTGCTGCCTAAGAACATCAGCGGGGTGCAATCCTGAACAAAAACAGAGTATGACATCTTATTCAAGCATACATCTGGAGGACAAAACTATACTTTATTAAAGGAAAATGGGATTTCAGGATTGTTTTGACAAGCGGTAAAAATGCGCACCCCAGTTTACAGGGAGGATGGCGTTGAACTTGGAAGGGCCAGTGCCTTGGTGAGGGCGGCAGGAGCAGGACGGCCACTGCAGGGGCCTGGGGCTCTGGACGCCCCACCCCCCAGCCCTGCGGGAGACCCAGCGCCCCCCACACTGGCCTCGCCACGTGACGGATCAGGCATTGCTGGGTTCCTGTGGGTGGTTCAGGTAACTTTTAAAAGTCAACCAATGACGATCCCTTCTTTTTCTCTTTCTGGGGGTTGTCCTAATTCTCTACCTACGAGGGGAGAAAGATCACATCCTTGACCTTCTTAAATCAAATTAAGCATTGAGATTTAAAATAAATACTGAAAATAACGTCAGATTTTAAAATACCAGCTGTGCTCAACGCTTGCGTTCCTCTAAATCACCTGCTTTTATGGCTTTCTGCATCTTTATTACCCCACTCCAAGCCTGCCAGGGATTTCCAACCTCTGTCCCAGATTTTGATGAGTGCTTTCCTAGATTTCCACATCAAAATGGTCAAAAATACACCATTTCAGTTACTTTTAGCAGCCTGAATCACCTTACAAATGCGTCTCAAAATGAAGGCAGTTGTGGAATCCACAATTGAAATTTGTATGTCCAGTTATTGGTGACTGAAAATAGCAAGACATCTTCTTCCATTCAATTACTCAACCTAACCACACCTAAAAGATAACCCACTCATTTCCCCTTTTGGAGAGAAAGCATAGATTTTTCTTTAGCATAATGGTAAACACAATATTAAAAGTAAGATCAGACCAAAGTAAACCCTAGAAAAATTATTAGCTAGAGGGGACAAGGGGTTGTGAAGGGAGAAAGCATCTTACTACGCAAAACAGAATTAAATCCCAGATTTAAAAAAACTGAACTGTGTTAAAATGACTAGATTTGATACTTCCTTATTTTCAGAAACCATTCTGTGATTTAGTCAGTTTGGTGGGGATTGGACATGAAGATATACCGAAGACCAAATTTTAAATACTTAGACTAAAATAAATCCCCCAATTGGACTCCTTTAATGGTTTTACATACGAATTAAGGAATTTTGTGCTTATTACGTGCCCCCAAATTTCTGAAGATCATCTGTCAGTACAGGAATAAATTAAACCTTTCAAAGCACTTGTGTTCTGCATCATTTGTACTTAAAAGCACCAAGGAGTCTGTTGTTTCCTGTTTATCTTAAAACAGATGCATACTTTGAAATGATTTGTCGGCCAACAGCAAATAATTAGACTATTGTGTAGCACAAAAATAGGAGATAGAACTGCTGAAAATAGGGACAGAGCTAAATGCATGCTATTAGCGTTTGTAGAAAAGAAGCTCAGGCCTTTTTATTAATAATATAATTACCTACCCAATAGGGTATTTTTATCAGGAAAGGAGAAGAGAGCTCCGTCCCTCTCCCGACTCTGCAGTCCCCCTGGGTGACCTGCTCACCCGCTTTGGGGGCGCTGACTCCTCCCTTTGTGACCTGTGCATCCGGGTTGCCCTTTGTACAGATTCAAAGCACCCACCAGGCAGAGGAGGCCACGCAGATGCTTGGCCCTCGGGATGACGGGGCTCTGAGCTGACTCGCGGCTTGTCCCCTGCTTTGCCCTGCCCCCCACCTTGTCTACCTTTGTGACATTTTATTTAGCAAAAGGCAGAAGCATGTTTGCCTTCCACCGCTCTGAGAGAGGCCCCCCCGGTCTTGAAAGAGAAAGAAGAGGGCCTGGAGGTTGTTTTTGACTCGAGAGGGCCATGCGCCCTGGGCCCACCTGCCCTGGGTAGCTGCTGGGACAGGGTGGCCTCGCACCCCTGTGACCAGTTCACGCACACAGGGCGGGGCAGGGTGGGGGGAAGCCACTTTCCATAAACCCACCTGGATCGTCTTCCTGCGGGGCTGCAGTGTTTCCGCATTTAATTCATTACAGGCTGCTCTTCACGTGTGGGGAAAAAGGCTCCAGAGACTACGTGGAGAAATATTAAAATGAACGGTGTCCTAGCCACACGACTGCCCGAATTTTCTTTGTAGTAATTATATAGGGTTTAAACGATAGGCTTTAGACTTAGCCATGTAAGGAAAGACTATTTTTAAGAGAATGCTCAAGTAGAGAATACTTCCTCCACTGCTCTCAGCGCTGATTTTGCTGCTCTCAAAAGCAGTCTTACACGTCAGCACTTGCTCTACTTCTTGTGAAATTTCTGGTATTCGGAATGTGAAGGGGAGGGCATGAAAAGACACCCTGGGGGCGGTAGTGCAGTGGCAGGGTTCTCCCTTGCCATGCCGGACATGCTGGAGACCCAGGCTCGTTTCCAGATGCCTGCCCATGCAAAAAACAAACAAACAAACAAGATGTACTGAATTTTTCAAAACTACCCAAGCTGGAGGAGGGGCCAGGCAGAAGGTGGTGGACAGGTCCAGCCAGTGCCGGCATTCCATGTGTGGGGCCCTGGCTGTAGCCCACATCTAAAGGGTGTCCCCTGCACTTGTGGACCTCATGGGTAGGCTCTTCTGGCACAAGTGCAGAAAAAAATCCCTGAGGGCTTAGCTGGCCCTTGGTGCCCAGTGCCTGACCGTCCAGATGCTCAGCCCATCCACCAGGGGACAAAGCAGACCACTCACTTCAAAGCCGGAGACCCTCCAGGCTCTGCGCCCCTGTGCACTTGGGCTGGTGAGGGGCATGTCTTTGCTCTCTGAGTGTGCGTCACCTTTCCATGTGACTGCGCATGTTTAAATTTCAGGCTTGATTCTTACTTCACAGGATCCCCACACACGTATCAGTCACTGCTTACCTAATTGCCCCAAAATGCAGAGATCCCTTCCCACTATTTCTCTCTACAGAAATTCACACAAAAAAGAGAATGTGCTGAGTGGGGTTCATCCCATTCTCCGAAGTATAATTTAGTGATCTGGTTGCAAGCCAGAGGAAAATCCTAACGACAAAAATTAAACAAGCAAAGGTATTAAAAAAAAAGAAAAAGCTTTCTACTTTTACCTTTATTTTGAAGCTAAAGAAACTTAGTCTTTAGGAAAATGAATTCTAGCATCTTTCTATTTTATCCCAACACACATCATGGGCTCTTAATTCAGAAACTCACGTAGGGGAGTGTATGGCTCCATGTACTAAGCCACGGTGTGAGAACTCCAGGGAGTTTTAGTTCCGACTTTGCCGCTATTTCTCAGTGTGTCCCTTGACAAGTTCCTTAGTGTGTAAATGTATGCACACTAAAAACTTCAGCCTAAGGAATAGCCAACACACATTGCAAAGTTCTAAAAATATAAGAAGGATGATGCTTTAGTAAGATGGGGTTTATCGAGCAAAGCCTTTTTGGAAATTATAGTCATTTTCTTTCTCGGATCAAGCTATTGCAATCAAGAATGGTGGTGATTGTGTTGTGAACTCCCAGGAATATTCCAGCACAATAGTGCAGCTTGTTTGAATTTATTTGGCCAACTTTATATCCACCTTCTCTGGACCTTGGGTAAACAGAGCTATGGGTTTTTCCTAATGGTTGGTGTGAGCTGCCCCTGACTCCCCCAATCTGCCTTTGACTGGAAATAAACCAGTTACACAGGCCTTTGAATCGTGGATTTAGGGAGCTCAGGCTTCTTCTTTTCCTATCTGTAAAAGACTTGTCCCTAACATTGCTGAACAAGCAATCCATAAAATGGTCCCGGGATTTGGACAGGTCCACCTACTCCAGCCTCTGCTCGGGCCAGGACGAGGTGCTTCCCACCCTCAGCTCGAGTGCTGAGCTGTAAAACCTGAGGGGACCGGGCGGGAACAGCTAAGGACAGCTCGAATCGAAAACCCCCTGGTCTGTGAGGTTTCCAAACTCCAGTTCCTACTGCGTACTAGATACTTCCACCTGGCTGTCTCACCAGGAACTCAAATGAGACGTGGCTCAGACCCAACTTATCCTATTTCTCCTAATTTCCAGCTGAGCTCTCTGCTTCTTTTACAGGTGTTAGCATTCTTCCGGTGACACTCAAAGTTGAACTCATCTTTAATAATTCCCTTTCCTTTACCCTCTACCACCAGCCAGCCATTAAGGTCTGCAATTTCCACTTCTATGTCACTTTCTGAATTTCCGCTCACACATCTGCCATGTGGTCTGACCTTAAGTTCCCAGGTTGGTAAGCAGTGCCAAGGGCCTGTGCTCACTTCTCTCCACCTCCCCATTCCCTCTTCTCAGGAATCCCTGATGTATCTTTAAGACATGCCTATGCCTGTAGGTAGTATTTGTTGAGCTCTATCTACGTGTCAGGTAATGCCTTAAGTACTTCCCGAGTATTCCAGCTACTACCGATACTCACCATTTGGACTCAACAGACTGAGGCCCAAATATTTCAATGACCTACCCAAGGTCCTCAGGTAACTGCTTGGAAGTCAGGCTGGCAAAGAGCACCCGTCCTCCGGCTCTACTCTCTGCGGCGGCTCACGGCAAATGCCATGAAGTGGGTCCGGTTAAGCCACAGGAATTGATTCACTCATGGTTTTGAGACTGGAAAAACCTCCGAATCAAGGCGGCATTGTCAAGGTGACGCTTTCCTCCCACAGACCGGCTGCCGGCAACCCCTGGCTCCTTTCTCATGAGGCGAGGACATGATGGCATCAGCTGCTCCCTTCCCATCCAGGCTTCGGTGTTTGCAGCTTCTGGCTTCTGTGGCTTCTCTCTTTCTGTCTGCGCTTCATTCCTGCATACAGGCCTCCAGCAGTGGAGTGGAGACCACCTCAACAAGGTGGGGTGCGCCTTAGCTGGAGTCACCTCATCAGAAGATCTACTTATACCCACAGAAACGGGTTAGATTTGAGAACATGTTTTTCTGGAGCACATATGGCTCAAACCACCACATTTCCCCATCACCAAAGCCCCCACTGCTCAAAAGCCTTAAAAGGTGTTCCATTTTTAGTGAAAAAAAAAAAAGATGCCAACCTGTTCCATCTGGCACTCAACACCCTCTCTCTCTCTTCTCTCTGTCTCTCTTTCACACTCACACATACAGACAAACATGCACTCGCTCTTACCCACCCACACTTGCGCACTCACACTCACACACATGCTCACACATCTCTCATCCTGCCCTGGAATCGGGCTGCATAGTTCTTAGTCTCCAGACATACCCTGTGGCTTGTCCATGTTTGTGGCTTATGTACGTGGTTCCATGCAATGTTTCGTTTTTAAGACCTCTTCAATGTTAAAATTTAAGAATCTATTTAAGTGCTCTTTCCCGATTCCTCCAGCTTAGAGGTGTATCCCCTGTTAGAACACACACATACTTTTATTTGAAGTTTCTTATTGGTTCTTGGCTATTTTGGGTAGCTGAATTTGCCATTTGTGCCTACCTTATCTTTTTGGTAAATTATAACTAAGCTGAAAACTGGGTCCTTGATTTATGTTTCCTTGCCTCTCCTATAGCACCCAGTTGAGCAGGAAGGAGGCGGCAGGTGTTCCATAAATTTTTCTTACATGTTTCTTCCATTGTGCAACTTTGTAAATTACGAAATATTTTAATTTAACTTTTGATTGATTCAAGTCTGTCATTAAACAGTTGTATAACTTTATATAAGATTCTCATTAAGTGATCTAGGCAACAATAGGTGCCTTTTTATTTAACAAATATTGAGTGGCTTTTACATGCCAGGTATTGTGCAAGCACTTTGAGGTACGCTGGGGACAAAAGAGCAGATGAGTGCTGTCCTCGCGGAGCTCACGCTGAGCACGTGTGGCCCGGGACTGACCTTGGAAACTGGGAAGCTTTGGGATGTGAAAGGGCTGCAGCCAGTGCTCGTTCCGTTGGGGGTGCTGGGCTGGGGTGGGTGGGTGGGGTTGGATAAATGGGGA
Organism: Myrmecophaga tridactyla; assembly: GCA_004026745.1. NCBI lineage: Eukaryota > Metazoa > Chordata > Mammalia > Pilosa > Myrmecophagidae > Myrmecophaga > Myrmecophaga tridactyla. The sequence continues at coordinate 7,385 of PVIY010024848.1, forward strand.
CGTTGAAGAACGCGGCAGAGGGCGGAATTTGGCTCCGTAATACTCATTTCACTCAATTTCGAAACAGAGAAAGGTTAGAGCGGTTCACGCTCACAGTATCTGCCGCAGGAACCCCCAAAGCGCAGAAAATCAAGAGTTGTTTCAGAATGCATTGGGGGCAAAACCTGTTTTGAGATGAAGAGAAATTATTTATTGATTTTACTAGGACTACTCCGTGTGAACTCTCTTTTTTCCTTCCAGCGCCATTATGGGGGGCTCCGCCTGGTCTGTGCAGTCTCTCTCTGAGATGAAATGTCTGGCCTCAGGAGGCCCGGTCACCTGCGGCCCGGGCATTCTAGAGCCCGCGGTCATTCTGGGTTTTGTAAATACAAGAAGGTGGAGCGTGGCAAGAGAAAGCCGAGTAGGACACCCCAAACTTACTCCTTCGGGAAAAACACTTTTGAATACTCATTAAACCAGAGACTTAAAGTACACCAAAGAGCGATTGCCTTGGAATCCCATTTCCGAAACTTCTCCTGGCTGAGTGAGCCGCAGCAGCGAGGGAGACCCGCGCTCCTACGCTAACGTACCGCGCCGTGCCCCGCGGGCGGGACAGCTAGAAGGTCCTTGGCCAGTGCCCACGTGTCATCACTTGGGCGTCGTGACGGTGTGTGTGGCTCCGCCGTGAAGGACAAGGACTGGGGCTGGGAGGCCACGTGGGGGGTGGACGTGGGCCCGTGGATGGCCCGGCCCGAGATCAGCCCCCGAGCCCGGGTGGCGCTGGCCGGGAAGCTGCCCCCGCACCTCCCCTGGCTCCTTCGGCCCGCGCACGAGGACCTCTCGGACGGCTCAGAAAATTACGCCCAGGCCAGCCGGGCACTGCGCGCACCCCACGAGGACGCAGCTGATCGCACCGGGCAGGCGCACCTGGGGAGGCCGCGCCGCGAGCGGTCCCCCGACACCAAGCCGCATCGACGGCCGGAATCTCACTGCAAGGGTTGAATTTCTAAGCCTTTCCTCCTCACCCCGTCCCTTCCTGGAGACACTCTTGAACACACGCACCCACCCGTTCATTCCCTCTTCAAAGTGAGAAACGGTAGCGTTCTTTTAGGTCAGGCAGAGTCCAGCGAGGACGCCCTGCCTCGGCAGTATTTTTCCTTTAAGTCTGAAATGGTCAATAAAGGGCTCTTGGAAAGTGGAGAGAAACGGCCTTTCGAGGGCAGTTTTATGACATAAATTAATGAGCCAACCACACTGCACACTGGACAACTTTTATGCTCCAGAGTAAAGATTATGTCTTAGAATTTTAAAGCAGGAAAGCTCTTATAATTTAACAAAATATGCACCAGAAAGCCTTGATTTCAACCAAGAATACCCCTGTTCGGTGGCATTCTGTATGCACTGGATGGAATCCGGATGGAGAGTTGTAATCTGAAGCATCGGTTTCCACTCAGTCTGAAGTTGTCCGAAAAACATCACTCATGTCCAAGAGGGCAGAGGGCGGTAGTAAATAGCCCTTCTGTTTTGTCTTTTCTGAGCACCTCCAAGCTCCCGGTCTACAGGAGTTTCTGAAGGTCAAAGGCAAAGGGCTCTGCCTGTTGGGGGGGGCTGTGATGTCTAAAATACGCTCTCCAGGGGAAAGTGTTGATTTCTGCTGGTGTTACTCTGAGAATAGCTCTTTGTCCCACTTCGAACTCCATTTATGCACATTTTAACAGTCCTTTGCCTGTAAAACAAATGTATACATCATTCTCAAAGTCCCATTTAGTAGATGAACTTTTCAATGCAATTGAAATATTCCTAGAATTTTTAATAAAAATATATATGCACGTATAAATCTATTCATGATTTAATGCCCATAATCCAAAAACTATGAAATTCAGTGTTCTCTATGATCATTCCCAATTTATTAATTTTTAAAATTCAGCCTTGCATATTTGGGTTTTCTTAAGTTTGGGTCATCTGAACAGCACAACCGAGCCTCAGAAAGAACAGCTGATGTGTGTCAACACGATCAAGGCGGTTTATTAGTCCTTCCTTTTGGGGATTTTACGTACATCCCATGAATCCTGTGGGTTTTTAAAAATCTCAGTTTGAAAATGTGGAAACTGAGAGAGGAAAGTTGTCTGACAGCAAAGCCAGGCTTCTACCTGTGCTCTGAGACGCATGTGAGCTGCGCTCTCGCCGGTGGGTCTCCACTAAGTAGAAATGCTGAACGTACCAAGATGGTTTCCATTCAACTGGGCATTGAGGCGCCGTGCTCGGGCTGCTCTGCCCTCTGAAGGCAAATGACGTTTTCTTGAAACGCAGTTTTGATGAGCCAGTTGTCCTGATGGACGCATTTAAAACAATAAACCAGCATTAGTGTCCTGGGCCTAATAAACTAATGCTTTGATCATTTGTAAACAGACGCCGGGTGTTGGCTGCTCACTGCCCAGTGTACATATACAGTGCAGATGTAAACTGAAATCGCCGCCATCGCCGTGAGGGTCAGTCCCCCCCCGCAGAGCCCCTCCTGCCACCCCAGGGGCCCGCCTCCCGGAGTCCACGCAAGCACGTCCCCTCTCTTGCCAGAGCGAGTGGGTGGGGTGTGGACGGAGAGAGGAAGGGTAGGCAGGGACCGATTTCACTGTGCAACTTTCTTATCATAAGTTAAAACTTCATGTAATAAAACGCAATTTAATAAAATGCAGATCAAAAGAGCTGGATTCCTACAAAGAATATAATTTCCATAAAAAGCGATTCATGTATCAACAGATATGCCTTGTCAGTCCACTTATAATCATTGACAAATATGAAAGCAATAAGCACTCAGCAGAAAGGGGTGGCGTCAGCAAGCAGGAACCCTCATACAGTAGCTTCCATAGTCCATGACGCATCCTTACAGAAATCCCACGTGAGACTGTGAAACACGAATCATTAACACTTCATTTGTGGGACTTGCATGCTTGTAGTAGAATAAATGTGTATTTATAATGGGTTTAAAGGGAAGTGATGCTTAGAGAATATTACTCATTTGTCACTTGCATTAAAATGTATAGGTTACATTAAAGAGGGGCTGCCTTTTATTTGGAATATGAAATTAAAACTCAGCATATTTTGGATTTTATTCTTACCTCACATACAGATTTATTGTAAAGCTGTGGTGTAATTTCAAGTGAATCACTTATTTTATATGCTTAGAGAAACCCAAATCCTGATAGTACCCACTCCTCATTTCCACTTTAAACAAACTTGGTGAAAAGGGCTACTGATATTTTCCTTTCTTTCCTTTTTCTTTACCTTTCTTTTTACTGTTTCTACAAATGTTTACTTCAAAATGTGCTGTTTATTGAAGGTAACTATTAGGTTACCATCTTGCTCTTTGAAAGAAAAGATGCTAATACAATGTTTTCTCCCTCCATTTTAAAGGTATAATTTATATAAAGTCCACCTTTCAGTGTACCTGCAATCTTCTGTAAATGTATACAGTTGTGTCTTCTGTAAATGTATACAGGTGGGTGGGAACTGCCACCGAGCAGGGGCAGAATTTGAGCTTCAGCCATGTCGTTATGCGTCAGAATTCATTTCTTTTTATCATTTGTTCCTTTCCCTCAGTTGAAGGGCATTTGGGCATAGTTCCAGGTTTTGGTGATTACAAGCAAACTGGCTTTACGCATTCACGTACAGGTTTTTGTGAGAACATATGTTTTCTTTTCACTTGGGTAAATATCTAAGAGTGGGATGGTGGGTCATGTGGTAAGTGGATGCTTAATTTTGTAAGAAGCTGCCAAACTGTTTTCCAAAGTGGCAGCACCATCTTGGACAGCGGCCAGGGCATGAGGTTCCGTTGCTTTTGCATCCTTTCCAGCAGTTGGGTCGTCAGGTTGTCTTTTTCAATTTTCACCAATCTAGTTAAGTGTATAGTGGTACCTCATAATGATTTTGACTTCTGCTTTCTTAATAATTAATGATATTGAACATCTTTTCATGTGTTTATTTAAAGCCCAGCTGTCATCTTTGATGAAGTGTCGGTACAAATGTTTGGCCCATTTTTTCATTGAACTTTTTGTTGTATTATTACTGAATTAATTAATTAATTCATACAGCTTCATTGTTGTACAATAAGCTATATATATTTAAAATGTAAAATTTCTTGTGTTGGCATAAGCACAGCATTTGTGAAACCACCAAAGCAATCAAGAGAGTGAGCATATCCAGCACCCCCCCCCAAGGTTTGCTTATGGCCCTTTGTAGAACCCCAAAGCTCTGATCTAAGGAAACAACTCATTTGCTTTTTGTCACCGCAAACAAACATTTTATCTGCAGATAAAATCAGCTTTATTTCTTGTTTTCCTATCTGGATGTTTATTATTTCTTAATCTTGCCTTATTGCACTGGCTGGAACTATAGGACAATGTTGAAGGGAAGCGAGGACAGCTGACATTCTTTTCTTGTTTCTGATCTTGGGAGAAAGTGTTTAGTCTTTTGCCATTAAGTATGACAGTAGCTGTAGGTTTTTCATAGATGCTCTGATGTTGAAGTTCCTTTCTATTCCTGTGTGCTAAGAATTTTTAATCATGAATGAATGTTAGATTCCATCGAATAATATTTCTACTTCTATAGAGATAATTATATTGTTTTCTTTCTTAACTTTTTTTGGTATACTGTATGTTCGGGGTCACATTTCATTCTTTCTCCATGTGAGGATCCCATTATTGCAGCACCGTTTGTTGAATTCTTTGTTTGTCTGCTTTTTCTTTCTTTGTTTTGCTTGCTTGTTTGTTTTTGGAAAGTGCATGGGCCAGGAATCAAACCCAGGTCTCCTGCATGGCAGGAAAGAATTCTACCAGTATACTACCCTTCCACTCTCTGTTTTCCTTTTTTATTTTAATATAGAAAATTATGCTTGTTTTATTAATCTTTAAATAAACTTGCATTTTTGGAGTAGATTCCAGAATTTTATTATCCATTTTTATATAGTATGGGTTCAATTTGCTAAAATTCTGTTTAGAATTTTGTATCTGCATTCATTGTAGATATTGGTCTTTGGTTTTCTTTTCTTACTTATCTTTGTCTTGGTTTGGTATCAAGGTAATAAAGTGAACTTCATAGAATTGGTACAAAAATATTCCCTCCTTTTCAATTTCTGGAAGAGTTTCTCTAGTAATAGTATTATTTATTTATTGAATATTTGATAGAATTTACCAGTGAAGCCATCTGGGCATAGAATTTTGTTTGTGGAAAGATTTTCAACTGCAATTCAATTTTGTTAATGGATATGGTGCTATTCAGGTTATCTGTCTTTTTCTTATACGAGCTTTGGGAATGTGTGTCCATCAGTGAATTTCATCTGATATAGAGTTATTCATAATATTCCCTTATTATCATTTAGTATCTGTAGGATATGTAGTAATCCACCTCTATAGTTTGTGATACTGGTTATTTGTGTCTTTCTCTTTCTTCACAATCAATCCGTCTAAAATTTAGCAATTTTAGTGGTCTTAAATAACCAGCTTTGGGTTCCTTTGATTTTCTCAACTGTTTTGTTTTGTTTTGTGTTGTTTTCTATTTCATTCTTTTACACATTGACATTTAGTTGCTCTAATGTTTACCTTTTGCATCTTTAATTAACCAGAGTCTACCTTCAGATAATATATCACTGCTTCACACATAATGCATGGACCTTACAACACCGCACTCAATTCCTGTTATCAATCCTGTGTGCTATTTTTCATATATTTTGCTTTCACAAATGTTAGAAATTTGTTGCTAATATATATATATATATATTTGGTTTAGACAATTGTCTCTAGAGTAGTTAATTTAAAGGCAAGTTGCATATTTACTTTCATTTATTCTGGCTAAAGAACTTCCTTTGATGTTTCTTATAGGGCTGATCAGCTGGCAATGAATTCTGTAGGTATATGTCTCCTTCACTTTTGAGAAATACACACTGGTAAAGAACTCTGGGTTTACAGTTATTGTCTTTCAGACTTCAAAACGTCCATTCTTGTTTTCTGCCTTGCCCAATTCCTGATGAGAACTCACTGTACTAGTTGGCTTTGACTCTGTGTATGTCATAGTGTCCTTTTGGTCTGGCTGCCTTCGAGATTCTCTCTTTGTTTTGTGGCTTTAACAGTTTGAATATTATATGCTTAGCTTCTTCTGTAAAAACTGTTTGGTGTTCTCTGAGATTCTTGGATGTGTAGTTTTTTCTTTTTTTGCTCGATTTTGAAAATTCTTGACCTTTATCTCTTCAAAGAATTTTTCAACCCTTTTCCTCTTTGAATTCCAATCACACTCAGATTAAGCCATTTTTATATTTTCTCACAGCTGTTGGGTGACTTGTTCTGTTTTTCTTTTTCTACTCTCTTTTTTTCTTTTGGTGTTTCATTTTGTGTTTACTTACCCATCTTTAAGGTTACTACTTCCTCAACTAACTTTAGTCTGCCGATGACAGTGTAGTCTTTGTAGCTTTTACATTGTTTTTCATTTGCAGCATTTTCATTTGACTCTTTCTCCTCTTACTATGCATTTTGCCCACTTTGTCTTTTAGAGAACTTAAATCCCTGTTTGCAAGTTCTAATGTCTGCCTTACATCTAAGTCCGGTAATTTTATTTTGTCCCTTGGCTGTATGTTGGCCCTTTGTGTGCCTCATCTATTTGGTTGGAAACTGGAAAAGAGAATATGAATAGTTCTTATGCCTGATAAGTGGCCAGAGGGTTTTCTCAATATCTTCTCCAACCCCAGCTTTCCCTCTTCCTTTTGTGCTGCCCCTGAAAGGTCTCTGTGCCTGGAGTTGGCAGCAGATGGCTGCTTCGTGTTCGCCGACACCTGTTTGCCTGGTTTCTTTTCGTTAAGCCTCAGTCTTCCCTGGCGGTCTTCTCGGTCGTCCCCCAGCTGTAGGGCTGGCTTAGGACTAGTCCTGCTTCTCCAGAAGGGGCAAATTTCCTTTCATTTCCCTTTCCCCAGCAGCAGTGACTTTTTACCAGTTCTCTAGCGGCACCATGTTAGCTGCTCTCCTCCTCACCGCAGGTGAAGGCTTTTACGCCGTAGAGAGTCGGGGGTGGGGGTGGGGTAAGGGAGGGCTTTGCACCAGCCCCGAAGCGGGGGCTCCTGTCCTCTCCCAGACTCGCCTCTGAGGGAATCTTTCCCAGGGTCCCAGCCCAGCCCCAGGCCTTTGGGGTGAGCGCCCAGGGGGGTGCACAGAGGGCAGCTGTGAGGGGCGCAAGCTCCCCTTGTACTGAGCAGCACCCATTTCCTGTTTCCTTTCATGAGCTAACATTTGGCCTGTAATTGTTCAACAAACATTTTAGCCAAATTCTCACTGGTGTTTGGCACCATCCACTCAGGAAAGCCGGCGACCGCCTTCCACCTTTCCGGGGAGGGGCCTGCTGGGCCTCAGCTTCAGTTTCCCTACTGCCCTGCAACCGCAGCTCTCAGATGGGCTTGCAAGGAAAGTTGTGAGTTTGCATTTTGCCTGCTTCATTGAGGTAAGGTGGGAGCCATACTCCTTACAGCTGTCTACTTTCCAAATGGAAGCCAGGAGCTGAACTAAGTTTGTCATTTCACGTGTTTTCCCCAGATTAGCATCTCCTTTCAGGACAACAGAGTTTCTAAGGGAATTCTGTACTACTTGCATGCAGAGCCCAACTTCACATGAGGAAGTTCTGCCTTCCCTGCAGCGAAGATGTGCTGTCACTGGAATGATCGCACTATTTTTAGAAGGGCCTGAAAGCACAGGCATAATGGTACAAGAGCCCACTAGCCACCAATAAACCCTCTGGTCCACAGGTGGCCAGTGGAGGCACCCGGGAAAGATGGCAGGCCAGGAGGCAAGGATGGCGTGCTATGTGCAGGGGTCGCCTCTGGCACCCAGAACCACCCCCAACCCAGATGCCAAGGACCAAACACGTTGAATTTGCTAGGACATGATGTTTTAGAGATCTCGCCTACTTTTGCCAGTGCCAGGGCATGTCTAAAAGAACAGTCACACGATGGATCTGAAGAACTTGCTAGCTGGTCTACCTGTATTTTTGCTGATGTTTTCTAGGATTTCTTATGCACTAGAGAATTCTCAATAGAATTTTAAAAGAAAGGCACTTATTTTCCCTTATCCAAATAAGATGGGAAGCAACATTTAGAGAGAGAGATGGCTAAGGGAGCAGAGATAGGTTATGGATGTCTTAAGAGAAAATGCAGTTTAGGGGGGCCTACAAATATTTTGAACACTTTTAATGACTCATGCTTTTAAATGAGTCCTATATATAGATTGGATGCTGAGTAGTGAAGTAAAATTAGATGAACGCCATGACTAACCATTCGGAACAGAGCTCCTTTGTGCTCCTAGCTCCCAGTAGATATTAAAAATGAGAGCTTTCAGTGGAGTTGAGAATGTCATTTACCAGGTTGAATGGACCAGAAAAAAAAAGAAAAAACAAACAAGCATCTTTACTTTGTTCTTACTCTCTGCTTGAGGGTCTTTTTTTCCTACATACTTATGTTTTATTGGCAATTTATTATACCCAGTGGAAGACACTGAAGCCTTAGCAATGAGAACTTCTGATGCACAAACAAAATGCATTTAATTTGACTCAGTGTATTACAGGCATTATAATCCCTCTTTGACTTTAACATGATCGACTAATCTCATCTGCTTGGAGGACTGAGCCCTGTCTCAGCTGTGACGGCAGGCTTAGAGAGTGATGAAAATTAGGGCATTCTCAAAGATTGCGTCCTGTCACAGCAGACGGACTCTGCAGAAAGGGCTGTCTACAGGTGGTGACATGGGGAAATGGGACGGTGGAAGAGGCATGTGAGGGACAGGGCTGAAACTGTTAGAGGCTAAGAGATCATTGCAGAAAAGTGTGGGACATGGAAGGGGTAAGGCAAGAGGCTTTCCCATGTTCCGTAGCCTATTTGCTCGGGGAGGATGGTAAACCTGTTATTTCTGGAAAAGAATAGCTCCGTGCAATGCAGCACACCTTGGTTTAGGGAACTATTAATGTGACTGTTTTAGGAAAAAGAAATGCTGCCTCCTTCTCCAACTGCAAGAGACAAAGGAGGCAGCGTTTTTTATTAGGCAGCATTAGCTCGATTGAAGGATGAGACGCGGTGTCTAAATTGCTGGGGTTGGGATGTGAGTGTCCCGGGAAGGGGAGCGGAGAGGAGCCATTAGGCAGACACAGGCAGCTGAAAGCACTCCCGGGCGCTCTATCCTGCAGCTGCACCTGGAGAGCCCATAAAACACGGGCGCCTGGCAGGTGCGTATTCTTGGGGGCTCCATAGTCAGACGTGTTTGGAAACACAGAAGCATTAGTCCGTGCGAGTTTATTTTAAGCATAATGAAATGTATGTTACATAATATGAAATGGTTTATTTTGCCGCTGCCGCATCACAAGCTTTCTCCCAGCCTTCCTGGGTGCCCTTAATTCATCACAGGGGCTTGGGTGACATACATTCCCGAAGCAGAGGTGACAGGCTCACGTCTGATCATCGGAGCAGGGTTAATTAGAGAGATATTGCACAAGACACAGGAAATTCTTTTAAGTGCTTCAGAGAAGATCTCATGTTTGCATGGGATTTTGGCTAGGGGACCAAGGTCGGTTTCAGTGCAGACGACGCACGGCCTGGAGAAGCTGCGGTCCTTTCTCTCTGGAGTCTGACCATTTGGGGACAAACTCCAGCATTCTGGGGGTACTTCCAGGAGATTCATGCTAAGTCTGCCCTCAGTCCTTCCGCTCAGGCATGTCCTCTATGGCACGTGTGATTGTCCGGTCCCAGCCCTGCAGCCGCCACGTCTGACCACAGAGAAAGCAGACCACTGTTCCCGGTGCTGGGCAAGGCCGGGGTGCCTGTTCTGGGTGGGCAGGGCGTGGAGGTTGCGTCCTCCTTTCCTGAAGGGAGAAGCTGCGGTGCAGGGGCTCCATTGCCCAGAGGATGCAGGGGAGGCCATGGTGGGGGGACCCCTTGGGAGGGGGACAGGCTGGATCTGTCCCCCAAGCCCTCCACCTAGGACAGTGCAGCTCCATGCTCTAAGCCCAGAAGCTGTGGCAGACATAGATTCAGGGAAATATTTTCAGCAACGACACAAAAGAAGCATAGATCTTTTGGGGGTCATTGGGGTGAATAAATTTACCTTAGGGATGCACCATTTAACATCTGTACATAACTTTTGTATAAAAATCATTGTATTTTAGCTCATTATTATATTCCATTTCCATTTAAACTGTGAATGCATTGTTAAAATTTTGGGGAAAAAGGGCAGGGAATCAGGAAGGAGGGAAATAAAGGAAGAAAAGAAGGAGAAGAGTAAAGAAGGAGGGAGGGAAGGAGGGAAGGACTTAGTGAGAAGTAGGAACTTTACATCTTACTTGTCTGGAAAGCAGAGGCTCTTCTAAACGTCGGGCCATCTCCCCTGGCTTCAGTGCTAGTTGAAGAGGTGACATTAAGCCCATCCTTGTGCCCCTGCCTATGTCCCCTGCCCTGCTCCTCCCCAGCTGGCCATGTCCTAGTCGGGTGCACTTTCTCCTCCCCTAAATAGCGGGCATCACCCCGTGAGAGCTTCAGAATGCCATGCTCGCCAGCTGTTCCCAGGTGAGCTGGCGGCAGAGAGGACAACCCCTTACCCTTCAAAGAACAGGGTTAGCCTGGAGTAGAAGGGACAGGAAGCCTATGGATTGAGAAGTTACATAGGCATTTTTAATGAATTTCCATTCAATTGTCTGTAATCTTAATATTTACCCAGAGCCATGTTGCTGGTTCAGGAATATCTACTTTTTGCAATTCCTGCTTAATCTCATGTACATGACTGTATAAGAAAAAAAATGTATTGGTGTAAATATGATGTAAACAACAGTTTCTGGTGTTTCTTTGAATATGAATATGTGTATATGTTGAAATTGATTCCAGTGTTTTGCCCCAATCTACCACCTTCTTTCTGTAACATAAACTGAACAGATTTAAAATGTTAAAAAGAAAAAAACTGTGGCAGTGGAATTATTCATAGAATAATATCACATATACACTCATTATCAAATATTTTAACATAACTGTACCAATTGTAAGATGTAATGTCATTTTATGCTGCATTAAGAAAAAAAGTAGCAAGGCTAATTAAACTGTGACACAATATCTTGTCACTTAAATTTCTTTTATTTTTTCACTTATTCAAAGAGATGTTTTGGTTTTATTTAAATATAGACATTTTCATATCACACTATTGTACATACATATAAAGGAGAATTAAACAAAAGTAAAATGGTTACAACATTCCTAAAACTTTCTTGAATTCAGAGTCCGACATTTCTGAATCACATTGCAACTCAGAATTCTACAGGCTCAGCTGCAGCAGTTTCTTGAGCATTTCTGCTCACCCCAAAGGATGGCCTCTTAGCTGAGGTGCAGAGCACTGGAACTCAGGCAGCCACCTCTGCTCAAACACAGGAAAAAGTTCCCAAAACTGATTTTTTTGATGATTAACATTTACACGAGTAATGGTCAGAATATCTCTTTCTGAGTAATTATTGACATTTTATTTCAATGACAATTCACCGTGGGAGCTTTATGGAGACGTTTCCAACCCTAACTGAATGCAACAGGTATAAAACCCACAGAACGTATGGCCCAGGTCACGGCATGAAACCCTTCCAGCTGCAATGCCTCTGGGCCTCAGGGGCACTAGCCATGAGAAAATGTGAGAAAAAGAATGTCTCAGGGTACACAGAATGCAACCATAATCTCAAAAATCTCATATCATTCCAAATGTTTAAATATTTAAAGTATAATGCAATAAATGCCTGTGTAACATCATCCGCCTTAAGGAATGATGCCCTTTCTGCCTCTACTCATTACTCAGCAGTCTCTAGGGAGCGCCTGCTGCATATCACCCCCTTTTAGGACTGGGAGGAAGCCACGAACAGGCAGAGGAATTTGCCCGTCTTCGTGAAGGAAGTTGCAAGGAAATTCATGACATTGTTTACAAGCAAAATCATGATTGCATGCACTAATTGCTTTGAGTGAAAATGCACTGGGTTGAATAGTGTCCCCCCAAATTCTTATCCACCTGGAACCTCACAACATGGCCCTGCTTGGAAATAGGGTCTTTATAGATGTCATTCATGAGTGACGATGAGGTAATACTGGGCCAGTATAGGCCCTAACCAAATGACTGGTGCCCTTATAGGAAGTGGTGAAGACAACATCAGATACAGAGACATAAGGGAAGAAGGCCGTGTGAAGACAGAAGCAGAGAATGGGAAGATGTAGGCGCAAGCCAAGGCCTGCCAAGGTCCACCAAGGACCACCAAAGACCACAAGAACTGCCAAAGGCAACAAGGACCACCAAGGACCATGGACGTACCAACCCCAAAATATTAACACAATTAACTTTTTATGTTTTCTTTTTTTTTTTTTTTTCTTAACTCAGTCCAAGAAGGCTAGTTCTGAAATACTCTTGCAAGTTGAAAGTCATCTGTGTTGTATTTTGTGTGGTTTGGGCTGTCCATTATTGGAAGTTATCACGTCGGTATAAATATCCTCAAATCCCTACTGGGATTCTATAGCCTGGAATATTAAGTAAGTAAAATTTTAAACAAAACTATTGCTTAATTAGAATTCAATTTTTCATGATTCTTGAAAATAACTGTAAAATAGGGGATATTGGTGCCTTCAGGTAAAGATATCTTCTGAAGAATCAAATCAACTCGAGATGTGCCAATTCAATTCTTGTGTCTGTTAATGAAAGGTTCTTCCTTCCTTAACCAATTTTGATAATATATATCAGGTTCCTGGTGAAAAAAGAAGATAGTTTGTTTTATATATCTGGGATTTTATTCCACCCCTTGAAGGCTTTTGTTGAGGATATAAAACAACTAAGGATGTCTATAGGAAATCATCACCTCTTCGTGGCAGGCAAGAAATTCCAAAAAAGAAAAAAAAAAGATTTTAGTTTGTTTTCCTCCATTCTCCTGAAGAAAAGGTTATATTTCCTTTTTCAGTGCCTATAATCTTTTTAGAACCTTCCTTTATTGAGCTCATAAACTTCACTGCATCAGACCATCACAGTGTCTACAAAGCCCACTCAAAAGGCCGCCTAGAAGACAATGCTGAAAAGTTTACATTCATGATATTTGAATCAACTAATTTTCTGATGGTATTTATAGTTTCAGAATTATTTAGAACAATCATTGCCCAACAAACCATTTGAAACACGAAGCTGTGATACTGCTCAAAAAGTCTCTTAAATATGCTCCCCATTTTGTCAAGCATTCTTTCCATTGCACTTTGTTTAAAAGTGTGTAACTCTGATTTTCTTTAAAAATGTCATCAGAGGAAAAACGTCCCCTTTTTGTTTCTTGTGACATAATTGAGACAGCCTGGTAGGGTGGAATGAGAATCTGCATGAAAATCAGTGCCCTTTGGTGTGTACTGACTTTGCAGAAGTAGTCTCACCTCTGTCCGAGTGTCCGCCAACACCATGTCATGGCTGTACAAAGCCTGTCCAAGGAGATATTCCAAGCTCCTGCTATCATATGAATTCTACAGATCATGTCAAAAGCATAACTGAATAGACAGAAAATATTTTAAAGATGTAACATCATCATGGTTTTAGGATGCTTTTGCAATGCTGAAAGAAACATCTCTTACTTTTATCGATGACATTTTCCTTCATTTGTAAACTTCTCCAAGTTAGTAGCTAATTGTGATAGTTAAGTTCTGGTGTCACCTTGGCCAAGTGATGGTGGTTTGGTTAGCCAGTTGTCTGGTCAGGTAAGCACTGGCCTAATCGGTATTGCAGGGATATTTTGTGGCTTATTTATTAAAGTCATCAGTCATTTGATTGTAACTGTGGCTGATTACATCTTTGATCTACTAAGAGTGTGTCTTCTACAATAAGAGAATCCAGTCAGTTGACTCAAATGCTATTAGTTGAAGACTGTTCTACTTTGCGAGCTGCCGGAATGCAACACACCAGAGATGGATTGGCTTTTAATAAAAGGGGATTTATTTTGTTTGTTCTTCAGAGGAAAGGCAGCTAATTTTCCACTGAGGCTCTTTCTTACGTGGAAGGCACAGGATGGTCTCTGCTGGTCTTCTCTCCAGGCCCTTGGGTTCCAACAACTTTCCCCGGGGTGACTTCTTTCTCCATCTCCAAAGGCCTGGGCTGAGCTGCAAGTGCTGAGATGAGGAATGCCGAGCTGCTTAGGCTGTGCTACATTGCGATCTCTCATTTAAGCACCAGCCAATTAAGTCAAACGTCACTCATTGCAGCAGACACGCCTCCTAGCCGACTGCAGATGTAATTAGCAACAAATGAGGTTCACGTACCATTGGCTTATGTCCGCAGCAACAAGACTAGGTATGCTCACCTGGCCAAGTTGACGACTGAATCTAACTAACACAAAGACTTTTAAGGGAGGAGAGAGAATCTTCGATTCTTCTTCAGCCAGCCAGGCTCCCTTGCGGAGTTCATCAAAGGCCTACCCTTGGAGTTGCCAGCCTGTTGTCTGCCCTCCAAATTTTGGATTTTATGCATCCCCACAGTTTCACTAGACACTTTTATAAATCTCATTTTTATATATAGGTATCTCCTATTGGTACTGTTTCTGTAGAGAACCCTGACTAATACTGCTTTGTACTGGGAGTGGGATGGTTCTTGAGAAACAGAACCTTAAAAATGGGTTTTTACAATTGGTTTTCTACTCTGATTAGATCCAAATCCACTAACGACTCTATTTCCAACAGTCACGATGACACTAACAGTCCATGACCTGAGCTGTCAATACAAATATCACAATTCCATTCTCCTCATCATGTTCTCATATGAGACAGGCCCTTGGTGACACTGTTTTTGACAGTTTAGCAGAGGCTTTTGGAGTTAAGAGATATAATGACATCAGCTGATTGTTCTTAGATACAGTGGAAACAATTGAGAGAAAGGGATAATATGAAGGTAACTTAACCACTGCATGAAACATGTAAAAGTTTTCATGTTTTCCCTGAAAGAAAATCTTATTTCCTGTGGTTGCAGACTTGAGATCTCTGAAAACCAGACCCAGAGTCTCATTGTGCGAGTAGCAGATTTATAACATAAACTAAATTTTCAACCTTGTAGGGTGTCTGCTATTAAAGTAAGCACTTTGATTTGAAAAGAATGTAATCCTGAAACCTGGGATGGGGATATATGGTTTGACAATGATGGCAGTGGGGACATGGAAACCTTGGATTCTGCTGAGTCTTACTGGAGAGACCTGTACTGGCCTGTCCTGAGGAAAAAGCTTTCTGGCCTCCAGCCCACCTTGAAGAGTTTGCCATCCAACCACTACCTAAAGAGATGAAACCTTCAGTGCCTGTTAAACCTGTAACCACCTCTCCTAGGGAAACAGCCCTCACTCCTCTTTCTAAAGTGATTATACTATTGCCCCAGATGAAATTGCAATGGAATGCCATACAATAATTGGCTAAATAGAAGTGTTTTCTATTTATTTTTATAACCCACCCCCATCACCCCTCTTTTCTTCAAGACCTATAACTAGACAAAAGTCCTAAAGGCCCTATAAGGTGAGGTGCAAAGTATGACCCATGAGGAGGTATACTACACTCCAAGAGAACTTGGAGAGAAAGCTTCCCAATTTATATAGACAGAACTCAGAGGAATATGTGAGGGAATGGATATTTAGAGTGTGGGATAATGGTGGAAGGAATATAAAGCTCAGGCTAAATTTATTGATATGGGTCCTGTGCCAGTTTGAAAACATTATGTACTGCAGAAAAGTCATGTTTTAATCCTGATCTAATATTGTGGGGGGCAGCTGTTCCTTTTAATTCTAATTCAATACTGTAGGCTGTAAATGCTTGATTAGATTATCTCCACAAATATATGACATGCCCAATTCTGGTTGTGACCCTTTTGATTAGCTGGAGATGTGACCCCACCCATTCCAGGTGGGTCTTGATTAGTTTACTGGAATCCTTTAAGAGAGAAAACAGTTTGGAGAGAGTCAGAAGTGACAGAAACTTCAGAGCTGACAGAGGGAGCAGATGTTGATACTTGGAGAACAGTTGCTTCAGAAAACAAAAACACAGTTGTTGGGAGATGCTTGGAGCCCAGGAGACATCACCATGAGATGTTAAGCAAGCCAGAATGTGGAGACAGCCAAGGGAACCCAAGAGATGAAAGCCAGCCCCAGAGAAGCAAAGTGAGGAACCCCCACTGGAACAGAGGCTGAAAGGCAATGGATCCTAGGTGCAAGGGACATAACTACCCAGATGAGAAAGGTGTTTCTGACACATTACACATCCATGAATTAAGTTATCTCATCCTGGATGCCTTAGTTTGGAGAATTTAGTAGGCTCAGAACTATAAACTTGTCATTTATTAAATTTCCCTTTTTAAAAGCCATTCCCATTCTGGTATATTGCAGTTTGGCAGCTTGCAAACTAACATGGGTGCTAAGCAGAGATTCTGCACTCAGTGTGGTAGTTTGAGAGGTTGGAAAGGGCATTAACAGCTTGTTTGAGTGGTTGGCTGAAACATGGAACAACAGGGGGCCGACATTACCTGAGATTGAAATGCCATATCTGCTCTGGTATAATGTAGATGAGGGGATCCAGAGGCTTAGAGAGATTGGAATGTTAAAGTGGATTTATCATGGAAAACTTGCTCACATATCCCAAGAATGTCCACAGGACACACTTTTTACCAGAAGTATGAGGAATAAATTTGTGAGACTAGTGCCGTCATCCCTGAAGAGCTCTGTAGTTCCCCTTCTCTGTAGGTCACACATCACTGTGGGAACTGCTGTCACTGATGTGGAATCCTTAAACGCAATGGGGATGATCGAATCCTGAGCCATAGACAAGGTGGGTATGGCTACCTAATGGACAGCAGGCTCAAGGTAACAGTCAAAATAATTGGACATGCAGGGACTTATTGTATTAGCTAATATATCATGGAGTATGGAAGTAAAATAGATGGGCATCTACTAAATTTTTGTTTGATCTGCATAAGCAGAAGAGTTGTCGGTCAAGTGTACAAAACTGTAACTTGAATTACAAAAACAGAGGGTCATGGCCCCTTAATCAATTCCCAGACTTGAGACAGTTTACAGAGCCAGAACTCCTGGAATGAGAGGAGGGCCAGGTGCCATTGGGGAAGGACCCTGTTATACTACCCCAAATTTACACTGTTAACCTTCCTCCCAGCCTAACCCAAGGAGAACTATGGCCTTTTACCAGGGTGACTGTGCACTGCAGAAAAGTAAAGGATCAGATATTTTGGGGATTATTACACACTGTCTCAGAAGTGACACTAATTTCAGGAGACCTAAATGTCACTCTGGTCACCAAAGTAGGAGCTTATGGAGGTCAGGTGATCAATGAAGTTTTAGCTCAGGTCCATCTCACAGTGAGTCCAAATGGTTATTTCCCCAGGTCCAGAATGCATAATTGGACTCAACATACTCAGTAACTGGCTGAATCCCCGCACTGGTTCCCTGACTTGTGGAGTAAGGGGTATTATGTACGGAAGGCCAAATGGAAGCAACTAGAAAGCCGCTACCCAGCCAAATAGTAAATCATATGCAATACTGGATTCCTGGAGGGATTGCAGAGATTAGTGACGCTCTTAAGGACTTGAAGAACGGAGGGGTTGTGATTACCACCACATCCCCATCAACTCTCCTATTTGGTCTGTGCAGAAAACAGATGAGTCTTAAAGTGGCTCATAAGTTTATGAGGATTATCATAAACTTAACTAGGTGGTGACTCTAATTGCAGCTGCTGTTTCAGATGAGGTATCATTGCTTGAGCAAAACAACACATTCCCTGGTAGCTGGTATGCAGCTGGAAAATTGTTTTTCTCAAAAGTTTCAGTAAGGACCACCAGAAACAGTTTGCTTTCAGCTGGCAATGCCTGTAGTACACCTTCACTGTCCTACCTCAGGATAGAAGTCTCCAGTCTTCTGTCATAATCTTGTCTCCAGGGGACTTGATCGTTTCTCCCTCCCACAAGACATCACACTGGTCCATCATATTGGTGATATCATGTTGATTGGACCTAGTTAGCAAGAAGTAGCAATTATTCTAGACTTATTGATAAAACATTTGCAAGTCAGGTATTGGGAGATAAACCCAATAAAAATACAGGGGCCTTCCACCTCAGTGAAATTTCTAGATGTCTGGTGGTATGTGGCATGTTAAGATGTTGCTTCTAAAGGGAAGGATAAGTTTTTGCATCTGGCCCCTTCTATGACCAAAAAAGAGGCACAATGCCTAGTTGGCCTCTTTAGATTTTGGAGACAACATATTCCTTATTTGGGTGTGCTACTCCAACCCATTTACCAAGTGACCAGAAAAGCAGCTAGGTTTCAATGGGAACTGGAGCAAGAGGGAGCCCTGAGATAGTTCTAGGTTGCTGTACAAGCTGCTCTGCTACTTGGACCGTACGATCCAGCAGATCCAATGGTGCTGGACATGTCCGTGGCAAACAAAGATGCTGTCTGGAGCCTTTGGCAGCCCCTATAGGAGAATCACAAAGCAGACCCTTAGGATTTTGGAGTAGAGCCTTACCATCCTCTTCAGATAACTACTCTACTTTTGAGAAACAGCTTTTGGCCTACTAGTGAGCAAAAATAACCCATGAAAATATTTGTCCCATGTGAATCCTCACCCGAGGGTGACTTCAGCAAAGGAAGGTTTTAAAAGTCGAGTGGATAAGATGATCTATCCTATGGACACAAGTCATCCTCTTTCCCCAACCACTCCTGTCATTGTCCAATGGGCTCATTAACAAAGTGGGCATGGTGGTAGGGGTGGAGGATGGGCTCAGCAACATGGACTTCCACTTATCAAGGCTGATCTGGCTACAGCCACTGCTGAGTGTCCAGTCTTCCAATAGGAGGGATGCACACTAATTTCCCAACATGCACCATTCCTGAGGTGATCAGTTTGCTACCTGGTGGCAGATTGATTAACATTGGACCACATCACTCATGGAAGGGGCAGCAATTTATTCTAACTGGAATAGACACATATTCTGTATGGGTTTTCCTTCCTTGAATGCAGCACTTCCTCCAGAACTACCATCTGTGGAATCATGGAGTGTCTAATCCACTGTCATGGTATTCCACAAAACATTGATTCCGATTAAGGAACCCACTTCACAGCAAATGAAATGTGTGAACGAGCCCATGCTCATGGAATTCTCTGGTCTTACCATGTTCCCTATCATCCAGAGGCAGCTGAGTTGATAGAATAGTGGAATGGCCTTTTGAAAATCCAGTTAATACAATTACAGTGCCAAGTAGGTGGAAATACCTTGCAGGTCTTGGGCAATGTTCTCCAGGAGGCTATGTGTACTTTGATTCAGTGTCCATTCTATGGTGCTGTTCCTCCCATAGCCAGGATTCACAGGTCCAGGAATTAATGGGTGGAAATGGGAGTGGCTCCACTCACTATCACCCCTAGTGATCCACTAGGAAATTTTTGTTTCCTGTCCCTGCAGTCTTAAGCTCTGCTAGTCTATGCATCTTTGTTCCCAAAACAGGAGTGCTCCTACCAGGAGACACAACAATGACTTAATTGAATTGGAAGTTAAGACTGCCACTTGGCCACTTGGCCACTTTGGGCTTCTTATGCATCTAAATCAATAGGTAAGGAAAGGGATTACTGTACTGGTTGGGGTGATTGATCCTGATTACCAAGGGGAAATAGGACTGCAACTGCACAATGGAGGTAAAGAAGAGTTTTCCTGGAATACTGGAGATTCCCTAGGGTGCCCCTTATAGTCAATGGAAAACTGCAACAACTCAATCCAGGCTTGGGTTGTTAGACTACCAGTGGCTCAAAAACTTCAGGAATGAAGGTTTGGATCACCCCACAAGGCAAAGAACTGTGACCAGCTAAAGTGCTTGCTGAGGGTAAAGGGAACATGGAATGGGTAGTGGAAGAAGGTAGCGATAAATATGAACTATGCCCATGTGACCAGTTACAGAAATGAGAACTGTGATGGTATGAATATTTCCTTCTTGTTTTGTTATGAGTATGTTTATACTTAAAGCAAATATCTTGTTTTCTTCTTATCATATGACATGTCTTGTTGTTCATGTTAAATTGTTTAAGTTATAGGATATCAAGTTTAAGAGTGAATGTTACCTAAGGAATTGCATCCTATTCTGGAGAGATTTAGCATGTTTCCAGTTATCTGCAGAACAGTTGAGTATTGTTAGGTGAAACATACGTCTGTTTCTGTGTTCTATTTAGAGATTAAGTACAGTTTAAGGTGATGTGTATAGCTGCCAAGTCGACAAGGGTTAGTGTGATGGTGAGGTTCAATATCCAATTGTCTGGTCTGGCAAACATTGGCCTGTTACTACAAGGATATTTCATGGCTGGTTCATAAACCAGAAGGCTTGTTTATTAAATCATCAGTCAGTTGATTACATCTGTGGCTGATTATATGCATAATCAACTAAGGGTGTGTCTTCTACATAAGAGAATCCAATCAGTTGGATCTAATCCAATTAGTTGAATATTTTTAAGGGAGAAGAAAGATTCTTCTTCACTTCCTCAGCCAGCCAGCCTCCCCTGTCAAGTTTGACAAGGACCTCCTCAGAGTTACCAGCCCTCCGGCCTGCCCTAGGATTTTGGACTCTTGCATTCCCATGGTTGTGTGAGACACTTTTATAACTCTCATATTTACAGGTAACTCCTGTTAGTTCTATTTCTCTAGAGAACCCTGCCTAATCTGAATCCATATCTTAACTAGGTAATCTGCATATTGCTGCTTCTTATCTATACCAAACTTTAGTATTAAAAGCACATTCCTTTTATTTAATATACATTATTAAGCATATATTATATAACTTCATTATTTACGCAGGCAAATTCTTTCATTCTTTCAAAAGATTAACTATTGGTACTTTTCAAATGAAAGCATAAACAACATATATGAGATTAATTCTCATACTCTGTATTAATCCAAATTGATGTCATAGATTTATGTCAATAACAATATGCAATATGTTTCTATATGATATTTCAGTAAAATATGAAAACAGTATTTTGAGTTGACAGAAGTAAGAGTTTTCATATTTAAACAATACTTTTGGGATTAAGAGATTCTGAGATGACATCATATAACTATAAATTTTGCAAGATATTTTTAAATATTTAAATTAACATTTTAGTGTGAACTGAATGGTTAAAATCTTACTGTTTAAACAACACTTTACATTTATTACATTAAATATATCAAATCTATGACAAAAAAAAAAACATTGTTACCAAGGAGTATATTACCAAATGCATCTTTTGAAGAAGTTGAGATCTTGTGGTTAGACTATCCTTGTATTACTATAACATGCCAAATCCCATCATGAGGTACTAATTCCATTGTTTTTTTATTCTCTTTTTCATTTAGCTCTGCTCTAATCTTTGCTATTTTCTTCCTTCTGCTTGCTTTGGGCTCTTATTTTTTTAGTTCTTCCAATTTTGAGGTTATATTTCTGCATAGAGATCTTCTTTTTTAATGTAATCATTTAGAACTATAAATTTCCCTCCAGCACTGCTTCTGCTGCATCCCATAAGTCTTGGTTTATTGTATTTTCATTTTCATTCACCTCAAGATTTTTCTCATTTCCTTTGTGATTTCATCTTTAACCCATTTGTTGTTTAAGAGAATGTTAATTTCATGTATTTGTGAATTTTCCATTTCTCCCTCAGTTATTGAGTTCCAGCTTCATTTCCTTGTAGTTGGAGAAGAAACATTATATAATTTCAATATTTTAAAATTTATTGGGACTTTTCCATGACATAAGATATGCTTTATACTGTACAATGTTCCACATGCACTTGAGAAAAATGTGTATTCTGTTGTTGTTGGTAAAGTGTTCTTTCTAAGTTTGTTAGGTCTAGTTGGATTACAGTATCATTCAAATCTTGTATTTCCTTATAAATTTTCTGTCTAGATGTTTTATTTATTAATGAAAGTCTCTTACTATTAATGTAGAATTTTCTATTTCTCCCTTCAAATCTGTCATTATTGGCTTCATATATTTTGGGTCTTTTCTGTTAGGTTCATTTTTATTTATAATAACTATATCCTCTTGTTCAGTTGACCCCTTTATCAGTATATAATGATATACTGATATCTTTCTCCATTATAGAGTTTTTTTACTTTCCTTTTCTGTGATAATCATATAGCTATCCCAGCTCTTTCTTTTTCTTTTCTTTTTTTTTTTCCACATGGGCAGGCTCCAGGAATCGAACCCAGGTCTCCAGCTCAGCAGGTGAGAATTCTTGCCACTGAGCCACCATTGCATTGCCCCTAGCTGTCTTTTGTTTACTACTTGCATGGCATATTTTTCCACCCTTTCACTTCTATCCTGTTTATGCCTTTGACTTTAGGATGAGTCTCTCTTAAGCAACATGTATTTGGGTTGTATTATTTCTATCCTCTCTGCCAATCACTGCCTTTTATCTGGAAAGTTTTATCCATTTACATTTAAAGTCACTACTGATAATGCAAGACTTTTTCTGCCATTTTGCTATTTAGTCTATATCAGTCTTATACCATTTGTCTCTCAGTTCTTCTGGTAATGACTACTTTCTTATTTACTTCATTTTTGATATTGTATCACATTGAATCCCTTTTCATTTTTATTCAAATATATTTTTCATATATTCCCTTGTGGTTACCATGGGGTTAAAATGTAACATTTTAAATATATAACAATCATATTTTATTTGATACCAACTTTACTTCAATAATACACATATACACTGTTCTTATATCTCTTCATCCCTCTGCCTTTTTTTGTGTTTGTTAGAAATTATGTCTTTGTACATTGTATGTCCCAAACCATACATTTATCATTACTTGCTATGCCTTTGCATTTTAGAACCTGTAAGAAGAAGAGTAGTTTACGTATCAAAAATGCAATAATATGGGCATTTATATTAACACAAATGATTAATTGGAGGTCTTTATTTCTCTATGCTGCTTTGAGCCACTGCCTAGTGTTCTTTCCTTGTAGTATGAAGAATTCCCTCTCTCATTGCTTATAGGACGGGTTTGCTGGTGATGAACTCCCTCAGCTTTTGTTTATCCAGGAATGTCTTAATCTCTCCTTTACTTTTGAAAGAAAGTCTCAACAGATAAAATTCTTGGTTGGCATTCTCTTCCTGCACTTTAGGTATTTCAACCTGTCATGGTCAGGTTCATGTGTCAACTTGGCCAAGTGGTGGTACCTGTTTGTCTGGTTGGGCAAGTGCTGGCCTGTCTGTGGTGATGAGGACATTTCATAGAATTAAATCATGATCGTGTCAGCTGCATCCACAGCTGATTCCATTTGTAATCACCCAAGGGGAGTGTCTTCTGCAACGAGTAACGCTTAATCTAATCACTGGAAGCCTTTTAAGGAGGATTCAGAAGAGACAGGCTCTTCCTGCTTCGGCCGGAGAGCCTCTCCTGTGTAGTCCATCCAGACCCTCCATCGGAATCGTCGGCTTCACAGCCTGTCCTGTGGATTGTGTACTCTGTATTCCCAAGGTTACGTGAGACACTTTTATAAATTTTATATTTGCGAGTACTTCCTGTTGATTCTGTTTCTCTAGAGAACCCTAACTAATACACAATCCAATGCCCTCTTGCCTCCATGGTTTCTGATGCGACTTTAGCATTTAAGATCATTGGCTCCCATGTCCATAATACATGTTTTTCTCTTCAGCTTTCAGAACTCTTCCCTCATCCATTGCTTTTGAAAGTTTGATCACTATGTGATGGGGCATATTGTTCTTCAAGCTTATCCTGTTTGGTGTTCTCTGAGCTTCTTGGATGTGCAGATTCATATGATTTGCTAAGTTTGGTAAGTTTTCTATCATTGTTTCTTTGAAAATTCCTTTTTATCCTTTCTCTCTTTCTTCTCATTGTAAGACCCTGTTTTAGTTTGCTAAGGCTGCCAGAATACAACACACCAAAGATGGTCCAGCTTTTATAAAAGGGATTTATTTAGTTACAAATTAACAGTTCTTCAGAGAAAAGACAGCTGGCTTTCCTCTGGTTTTCTCTGTCACACAGGAAGGCACACGGTGACATCTGCTGACCTTCCCGCCCAACTTCTGAGGTCAAAGGGCTTTCTCCAGGGCGATTCCTTTCTGCATCTGCAAACAGCTGGGTCTGAGCTGCTGAACTCTCTTCTGACCTCTCCTTTTAAGCCTCACTCACTGAGGAAGGCACTACCCTTAGCCTTAGATGAAATTTGCATGCTGACGATTTAAGTCGTCAACAACAGAACAGCTGGGCACCATCATCTGGCCAAGTCGACACCTGAAGCTAACTACTACAGACTCTCACACGCCTATCTTCTATGATCGATGTTGTTCCAGAAGTCTCTCAGGCCATTTTGCTTTCTGTAATTCTTTTTCCTTCTGCTCCTCAGCCTGATTCACTTCTTTTGACTTTTGACCTCTGAATTTGCTGATTTCGTCTGAAATTTTTTCATTTCAGTTAATGTGGAATTCAACTCCAGTAGTTCTGTTTGGTTCCTTCTAAAATTTTCTATATCTATAATGAGATTATTTCATGGTTCATTCACTATTTGCCTGATATCCTTTAGTTCTTTCTCTGCATTTTCCTTTAGCTCCTTGAGCGTATTGAAGATCATTTAGTAAAAGACTTTGTAAGAATCTATGTCCACTGGACATGCTAGTCTTCTCTGTTGATATTTTCTTCTTCCTTTGGATGGGCTAAATCATTTTCTGTTTCTTTGTTCATCTTGTACTCTTCTTGTATTCTGTACATTTTAATATTGTAAAATACTAACTCTTGGATTTATTCCCTCAGATTGTTTGTTTCTTAAGTTTGTAATCAACTAGTAATAAGACAAAGGTTTTCTTGAGTTCTGAGGGCTAACAAAACCAAGTAAACCTAAGCAAGAAACATCTTTCCCTGTCTTTGCAAGTTAGCTGTGCATTGACTGTGGCTCTTCCTCAAAGTTCATCGTTCCTATCAGGAAAGTCAGCACTAGGTGAATGCACAGTGCCACACCCTCCCGTCTCTTCTGGGCCTGCATCCTGCCCTGGGTTTGTGCGTGATGGTGGCTTAAGGGTTCCCTTGTTTACAGGAGTTTGAACACCTCCTCTGCTCTGCAGGAGACAGACTTCTCCCTCTCCCTGTGTTCCACTGCTGGTCTTAAAGCAGGTAAGCCTTTGCCCCAGGTCATCTACCTCAATTATTTCTTGAATTGCTTTCCTTGTCTTAAGCTGTTTTTGATGGAGGGCAAATTATGGGAAGAGTGGCACTCTGGAGAAGAGTTTCTCAAGTCAGTTTTTCCCAGCCGAACACAGACAGGGTCTGATAGGGAGTGCTGACCACCTCCAAACTGCTGTGGGGAAGGGATGAGGGAAGGGCCAGGATGGGTGCCAAGAACTTCCCCCAAGGGGTCCCCAAAGATGGGCTTTCTTGAATTGGCCTCTGCCTAGCAAATACAGCCCTTCAACAGCCCTGAGCAGCCCTGGGGACTGCCACTGGTTAAGTCTCTTCTTCCACCTGGTCCAGGGTGGGTAGCAACCATGGGCTGCTCTCAGGGCCGGGCCCCAGAGGTGCTAAGTAACTATCCAAACAGACCCCTCTGCAGGGGTCTTGGGGAAAATGAATTTTTATGTCTTTTTCTACCACCAGCTACCCCAAGGAGTACAGAGGCCACTGCTGGGAAATGGTAGCCACCATGTGGAGAGGGCAATTTATTTGCCTTCACCCTGGTTTACCAGCCTCTTTCCCCCACCTTCCCTGGGTACTGGACTGTATTCTGCTGGCCTCCAGTTTCAGGTAAGTTGACGAGACTATTCCCGCCTGCTCAGAGGCTGTGGTGGAAGAACTGGCTCTTGAGTTCCCTACTGCGCCATCTTCCCACCTGCCATCCTGCATTTGTTTTTAATATCAGTTAACAGCTACAAAAACACAATCTAGGATTGTGCTATAAAAAGCCCACAGTAGAGAGAAACCCAGGTGGAAAGTTGCAGCTTTGTTTCTGAGGAGTCCCTACTAGCCATCTCTCTTTCTTTCTCTGTGAGAAAAAAATAAGAATTCTTTGGCAGAAACTATATTTGGATAAATTCATTGCAAACCTGAACATCAGAGTAGTGTTCCCCACAGAACCATGTAGGATGCTGGTGAGAAACAGTGAGGGTATTAGCGGCTAGTTTGCCCAAGGGCAAGCGAGGAAATCACATCAAAGGAATACCCGGCATTCCATATCAGTCTAATCGTCCTGCATCGGCTTCTATTGGTGTACCATTAATGGTACTGCTGAGTTCTGGGAGTGCTTTTATTTCCTACCACCTTCTAATAAGGTGAAGGCAAAAGGATG
This sequence comes from Myrmecophaga tridactyla, assembly GCA_004026745.1. NCBI lineage: Eukaryota > Metazoa > Chordata > Mammalia > Pilosa > Myrmecophagidae > Myrmecophaga > Myrmecophaga tridactyla. Next base: position 33,716 of record PVIY010024848.1, read on the forward strand.
CTTCACATTTGCACATGTTTTGACTGATGGTGGAGGAGTTTGGTTTGTGCTTTTATAGACCCTCCTAAGTGTTACTCTCGCATGGTTGCTTTGGAAGAGTGAAAATAAGCTATGTTTCCTAAAAGCTTCCACGTCTTTTATCCGTATTCCCCACTGTTTAAAACTGTGCGTGGTATGTGTCCTCTATGTGGTCTTCGAATGTTCAAATGAATGAACGCATGAATTAATTAAATTATTTGAGAATAATTCAATTGTGAGAGGACCATTGCACAGGTGCATGGATTGGTCCTATGGCTTGTTTTCAAAGAAAATTCTGTAAGACTAGAATTCAAACCGACTGAAACAGGATTCATTTCTAAATCTGTGAAACAAATCAAATGAGGTTGAATTTAGGAGGTATGTTTAAAATGAATTCAGGTCATACTTAATGATTCAATGATTCATGAATTTCCAGTCCACAAATTCTTGTTTTTACTTCCTGCCCTGTACCTTTGTCTGAGGACCTGGCAGTGGCATGTCCTTGAGAACTTCGTGCCTTTTCTCTGCCCCCAGACTCACTATAACGCAGTTTTAGCCATTCAGTTCATCGAATTCAGTTCAACTGAAGCTACAATTGTTGATTTGGGGTACACTGGGGTCAACAAAAATCTCAACCTTCAAGGTGCTTACATTCTGTTTTTGGAACATTTACAGACGCAGAAATCTGTACTATAAGTCAGAAGCAGTGCCTATTATAAGGGAATACAAAAAATAAAAAAATAGCTTCTGGTCAGGAGAAAGAATGCTTATAACACAAATCTGGCATCAGTTAGGTCAGCTTAAGGTAGAAGAAATTTTTAAGGATGAAAGACTTTTATTGTGCTTTTAACCCTGTTGTTTTAACACAAAAGATAGTTCTGCCTGACTGCTAACATAGTCGTCCCAATTTCAACAGCTCTAGTAATTCATAGTTCTTATACTCATTTGACAATTGCTTTTTGGTTCTCCCTTTATTCCAAAAAATACTATAATTATAAATTCTAGCCATAATTCTACTATTAGAATGTTCACCGGTTACCATGAACTTTGTAGCCGCTCAACTGCTCCTCCATTCAGATTTTATAATATTCGGATCTGTTCTGTGATTTATGTGATGCTGCTAAGCTGGGCCCACTTGGAATCCATGAAATGTCAAACCAGAAAAACAACAGCACTTTATAATCTCAGCTAGTGCAGTGCACTCATTTACAATTTTATAGTGAACCCTCTTGATACTGAGAACTATTGGGATTTCTGAACTCTTTAAAGCCATCTTTATAAAGATTTTCCTGAGCTAGTAATTTTAAATGACTATGGTACCTTGTCAAGGGTCCTTAATTAAAGTCATCTCCAAATGTCAGCATGAGGAATGGACTAGAGAATGATTTAAAGACTATAGACAAGTCTAGGTGAATGGTATTTTCCATCATTTTAACATTTCCCTTTTGCTAAGTGATTGAAGAGATTATTTATGAACATCAAGCAAATTTTCTGGAATCAAAAAAAAAAATAATTATATCCCATCCATTCTCTGGCATACTGCCCTTGTCAAGCAAAGACAAAATGCTATCTAACCTGAGCAGCAAAACTAGACATAAAACCCCTTTTACAATTAGGATGTGAAACACAGGTCCTAACGCCTATCTCCTCAAATAATTTAAGATACTTGGAATTTTCAGTCTCTGCAGTTCCACCTCCTAAGGCACACAGGTGAAAGAGATCATGAGAAACATGATTTCTAAATAAGTTTCCCTCCCTCTTGTGCTGTTGTAGGAAACAGGTTGGGGAGGGGTCTTTACGGGATATCCATCTGGGCATTTTATTCTCTGTGGGAGGGTTGATGAGGACAGAGCAGGACTGTGCTTCCAAGTACTTTGGGGATAGGGTAAAGATGTAGCTTCCTCCTGCCTGGTCATCTTCAAGGAGACTCCGAATCCCAGAGCCCTTCTTGGTGCTCTGATGAGAACGTCGTCTGCACCCCTCCACGAGTCAGCCACTGCCGTGGGCTTCTGGAACAATTCTGTCCATTCATTCAAGAATGTAGCCTAGTGAGGTCCATGGTCCTCCGGCAGTGTAGACGGTCTCAGATGCTAACACGTGCCTCCTGGGAGAGTCTGTCCTCATGGGCTGCAATGGCCCAGACTTCAGTTTTTCTTTGGCTGTGGAAGCAGGAGCTGTGGAACCGTGGCTCAGGGGCAGAGGTGCTGGTTGGGGAGAAGGACGGGCCTGAGGCCTTGCCACCTTCTCATCTGGGCGTCGCGCCGCGGGCTTGCATTCGGGACTCCCATACGAGCACAGAGTCGTCTGAGACTAACCCAGGCCCAGGTTCCAGCACAGAAGAGAAAACGCGAAGACGAGAACGCAAGGAATCCTCTCCCCTGCCTTACACCAACTCTGGCCTTTCTCGTGGCCACTTCTTCACCAGGCATGGAGAGGCAGACCATGACACTGAAGGCACACAGATCAGGTTTGACGTCCTTGACAGAGGCTCTAGAGCAAACATTTTATCCACTTTCCTAAAATTCTTCTAAAAATCTACATCGGCAGGAATTTTAAATCTTTTCATGAAGTCTATTGATTTTAATACATTTTAATCAATGGCTTGTCTGTGACATAAACTTAATTTTGGGGTTTCCAAATTTTGCTTTCAGAGGGCTGTAAACCAGATGTTCTTGGGGGTAAAAGAAAATTAAGCCTTTTATTTTGTGTGTGTGTTTATGTGTGTGTTTTGCTCGGGGCATAAAAATCATTTTCCCCTCTTCATTGAAGTTGTTTTCAATTAGAATTATGTTTTCACTACAAATACTTTAAAGTAATTAACTGGTATATTCTGTTGTTAGTTTATCTTTCAACATACTAGTATTAATCCTGTTATTATGTTATGTGTTTTTTTTAAATATTCAAATGACAACCTCAATAACATCAAAAGTGTAGCAAATTTGGCGTCTTTCTCTCAGTTTCCAAACGCAGAGCCGGGTCAAGGGCGCGCGACACGACCCTGCAGGCGGCACATGTGCTCGGCAGATGGGTTTAATGTGCTGCAACTGCAAAACCCACGCCCCGCCGTGGAAGGCCGCGTGCACCAGGGGCCGCTGGGCCCCAGGAGCCCAGGCCGGCGGGGGGCAGGCCGGCAGGGGCACGCAGGAGGGTGCCCATAACAGGAGGGCCCAAGGAGGTTCCCCCTGCCCGACGTGCCGCTGCCCTCCGGGAGGACAGGACTGCCATCGCGCTCTGTTCCCAGGACTGCGGGTAGCAGAACCGCTCTGGGTCCTGTGCGTTCCCAGAGCCGTGGGTGACGATGTGGGAGCCTGTGGGGCAATCTTCAGGCAGCTGAGACGCTGCCTCTGCAGGGGAAGGAGTGCTCCACCAGCCTCAAGGCCTTTCATGTGCTCTCCTTTCTCGGCCACCACCAGCCGGGTTTGCCTGGGACCGAAGGCCTCCCAGACCCAGGACTTGGGGCTGGGAAATTGGGCAGGTCCAGGGCAGGTCATCCTGGGCAGACGTCCAGAGTCTGACTTCAGAGCACCCCCTGTTTGATATGTGCACCCACCCCTCAGCACTGTGGCCAAAGGCTTGGAGGGGTGGGTCTGTCTCACTTGTGCAAGGAAATCCCAGCCAAGTTAGCTCAAGCTAATTAGAAAAAAAAGGAATATGATGGCCCATTGGCACTAACAGGTGGCTTCTTCGGCAACGGGGAGCCAGACCTCCAAGCTGCTG